>JAHPZR010002236.1:5000-74090 GCA_019787425.1 Platygyra sinensis
GAGTGTCGATTGATCTCCTCAATTGATCCTCGATCAACACTCAGTCGAAATCTCGATCAACACTCTATGGACATCTCAATCGATTCTTGATCAATACTTGATCAACACCTCTATTGACACCTTATCAATACTGGTACTTGAGTGACAGTTGGTTGATAGTCTGCCTAGAGCCGAGCATCTCATATATTGATTGGTCCTCAATGGTGTGTCTATGAAAATTAGTCAACTTTCAACTGACTGCATGTTGAGATGTTGATCAAGTGTAGATCAAGTGTCAACAGAGGTGATGATTAATGTTATCAAGTGAGGGTATCAGTCAACACTTGACCACAGATGCTTTTAGGGCACTCAAGATCTAGGAAATGTAAGTCAGCATGTATCTGAGTTTTTTTGTATTGCAATTTTGTATGTCCAAATGGCATGTTTCATCAGAGGTTCAGTTTAGGAGTGTCATGTTTTTTTTTTCCAGGGTTTTGTGATGTGTCATTCAATAGCAGGTGGAACTGGATCAGGAATGGGCTCCTACCTTTTGGAAAAATTAAACGATAGGTAGTTATTACCCACTTATAAACATATAGGAAGTGAAAATCCTGGGATCTACTTGAGAAATTAATATGACAGTCTGTTTTTACGACTATCAAATCCTGGAGATTCAGTTACCAAATACGATGTTTACCAAAAAATGTGCAGTGATTGAATGCTGTTCTGTCTTGAAAATAGCCCAAAGATAGAAATTGAAAACTTTATTTTGAATTCTTTATTTTATTTCCAACTGTTATAGGTTTCCCAAGAAGTTGATTCAAACATATTCAGTTTTTCCACAGCAGGTAAGATTCCTTTTGTTACTATTTTTATCTTTATAATTTTGATGTATTCTAATTTTGACAATCACAAACCAACAGTCATTTTATTTCTGAAAATGGCTGTCATTCTTTTTTACAGGAAGACATCAGTGATGTTGTGGTCCAGCCATACAACTCAATACTCACACTCAAACGGCTCACTCAAAATGCAGATTGTGTGGTAAGTGTATGACCTGTGCAAGGTACACAGACTGCTATATTATATACCCTAACTAGTAGTAGGTAAGTGGCAATATATTTCTCTTCAAGATACATTCTTTGAGGAGTCCAGAAATGATCCATATAATAACAAAACACTGAAAATTATAAAAATGATCGCTACAAAGCCTACAAGACTGTTTGTCTTGCATAGTGTTGGCCTGGTTAGGCATCCCCTTCTCTTTCCGAACTGTGTGCGGGTTCTTTTACGTCCCACAGTATTAATAATATGAATAGTTGTGGGATGGGGCCTACTGTTTATCATCCTTATCCAAGAAGAGTAGAAAGCCTAACCATTTGCAGACATCATTATTACAAAAGCAGCACTTTCTCCCCAATTATTTTAAGACCCTGAGTGTTGGTCCAGCTAGGGTTTCAACCTTCAACCTGCCCCACGCTAGTCTGGTGTTCTACCACCATACCAACTGGTCTGCAGTAGGACCACTCAATCCGGAGTTGAGCACCTCAACCATGAGGCCAAGCGCTATGCCTCCACACCTATAGTGTTATTAATACAATAAATATGATCATATCTTTGTTGCCTTTGAAGGTTGTACTTGACAATACAGCTTTAAACAGAATAGCTGCAGACAGACTTCACATTCAGAATCCCACATTTTCTCAAGTAAATCAACTGGTAGGCTGAGACATTTATTTTGATTTGATGTTAAGATTACTTTCACCTTCATGCAGGCATGCTCACCAGATCACATCAAATGCAACAGAGTAAAGAGAAAACTGGACATAACAATTAGATTGTTTGGATCAAGAAAAAAACTGAGTAAACCAAACCTGGGTCAAATAAGGGAAGAAATCTAACTTGTCTGTCAAATGTCTAAGTGCAGATCAAAGAAGACATTCACTTTGTAAGAAAAGCTTTTCCAACAGGATAGCTTTTGGTTTTTGTGGAGGAGTGGAACTAAAATAAATCAGTATATACCATGTTAAACGAATAGTACTTTTTGCACACACTGATTGGCTAGCTCGGAGGTGATTAGCCAAGTACTATTCACCACTGAGCAGCCAAAGAAAAACAAAATGGCTTTTGTCAGTACATTGTCGCAAATAAAGTTACTCTTTTCCCCGCTAGTTATTCAGCTTGTGTGGTACAGTATATACTAAAACAATTATTCACCTCGGTGTCAGTGAGAGTGGTTACCTTCACTTCAGTGAATAATTGTTAATTATTTTCTTAATTACAATTTTTCACCAGGTGTCCACAATAATGGCTACAAGTACAACAACTCTCAGATATCCAGGTAAGAGTTCCAAATTAAAACACTTAGGTATGAAGTGACACTTAAAAGCGGCTCAGTCATGGTAAAATAGTTAGAAAAGTTTAGCTAAACCTTTTAAATTTCATTGTTTGCAATCCGTGTCAATTCTTCTCCATCCTTAACCATCCTTGTTCCTTTATGGTTTAGTTTCATGTCTTTGATGTTTTTCCATCTTTGTAAAGTATTATTTTCAGGTTTTCTTCCTTTTAAAGGTAATTTTGTTGATGCTCAAAATAACTCAAAATACCATGACTGAACCCCTTTAAGTGCTACCACAGTGTGTTTTCCTTTTTGAAAATTCACAACAAAAGATCACAATCCAAATGAATCTCCTTCCTTGCGGCTCAAGATAAACTGTTGTTGCTTTGTGGTTGAAGCAAGACAATGGGTTAAAATCACGGTTAATGACTGAATTTTTTTTTCAGGTTACATGAATAATGATCTCATTGGTTTGATTGCATCACTAATTCCCACTCCTCGGTTGCATTTTCTGATGACTGGTTACACCCCACTTACTACTGATCAAAAGGTATTTTACTTGTCTTGACTAAATGTCAGTAACAGTATTTTGCTAAATGTATTTAATATGTTGTTTATAATTTCTAAAATACTTGAAGTTAGAATATAGCTCTGCTCTTACTTTAGTTTCGAGTTAGTAACAGAGTATCACTAATCACTTTTCATCAGGATTTCAAGGGATTTTGCTCGATATTGTAGCTATGTTTTCTGTTGTTGAGTTTAGGTTTAGGTTTTTAGGGTTGTGCTCTAGAGGTGCCCAGCTGCCATAGCAACTAACTTTTGGGTGACTAGAAAAACTTACTTTTTTCTTATAGCCTTATATGCTGAGTAACCAGGATTTCATGATTACATGACTTTTCATCTATTTAATATTTTATATATTATTTAGGTGGCTAACATTCGTAAAACAACAGTGCTTGATGTCATGAGAAGGTTACTGCAGGTGAGGGACCATTTACAAAACAGGATGTTGTATTCTATGTTTTCACAAAGAAATGAATTGAGGCTTGAATTCTTCTTTGTATTAGTCTGGGAAAAATTTTGAATCTTCTATTAATTAATGAAGCTACTCTCATTTTAATGCATGTTATGTTTATTTGTTTCTTTTAGCCCAAAAATGTAATGGTGTCAACCCTGCGAGACCGGAAAAATAACCACTGCTACATCTCCATTCTGAACATCATTCAGGGCGAGGTTGACCCCACACAGGTACATTGATATGCATGACATGCGGTGTTATTGAGAACGTTTATTTTGTCCATGTTATTGCCTGCTTGTAGTGTTTAGTGGAGATTCATAATTAGGAACTGCATGTTTGCAAGGAATTCATGAACATGCTGCTGAAGAGTTTTTATTTGGAACATGTTATGTTGCTGGAATATTAGTTTTTCACGGCATAAAAAGGCAAGCAAATTAAGCAGCTGCAAGGATTATTTTACCACCTGGTTTGACCATTCAGCAGGAAGCTTTACTTATTAAAGGGGCTACGTCACGGTCAAACGGTTTGGAAAATTTAGCCTAAATTTTTCAATTTCGGTGTTTGTAATCCGTGTCAATCTTCACCATCCTTAACCATCCTTGTTTCTTTATGGTTTATTATTATGTCTTTGGTGTTTTTCCATCTTCGTGAAGCATTATTTTCAGATTTCTTTCAATTTCAAGGTAATTTTGTCGATGGTCAAAAAAACTCAATATCGTGACGTAGCCCCTTTAAGAAAAGGTCTAATAGTTAACAACAATTCACCGAAGTGGAGGTGGCTAGCGCTGGATATTTACCGAGCCGCGAAGCGGTGAGGTAAATATCCAAAGCTAGCCACCAACACTGAGGCAAATAGTTGTTTTAGTTTATACTAAAACAGTGAGAAAATATACGCCACGAAAAGTGAATTTGGATGATTTCTTCACTTGTCATGGATGCAAACTGGGACACCATTTTTCCCAAGTTGCTCGGAGGTAAATAGCACAGGATATTCAGTGTTTGATGAGCCAATCAGCATGCGTGTTCAATGCTATCCACTGTTTTAGTACATACTAATTTTGTTCAGTAATTGTTTTGTTTTCAGTTCTAATGGATTTGCCCGCCTGTGACAAACAGCTACCCTCCTGCCGAAAACGTTAATGAAATCTGGAGGCAGATTTAGGGGGAGGGTGCAGGGGGTGCACACCCCCCTCCCCTGAGATGAAGCCTTTTTTTTTTCGTATTCTCTTTTAAAATTTGTTTTCCCCACCATTCAGTAACATCATTCCTTAGAGGTGCATCCCCAGCCCTCCTATGAAAAATCCTGGATGCACCCTGAAATCCCTGGTCAAAGCAATTTCACTGTATTACATTTGCTGCATTTTGTAAAGAAACGATTGCACAAGTGACAGGCTGACATGCTCTCAAATTAACGAGTCCTCAAACCTATGATTATGATAATGAATTGTTGAGGGCCATCTTAAAGGTGCTCTTTTGGTATTCAAGGTTCACAAGAGTCTTCAGCGCATCCGCGAGAGAAAACTTGCAGAATTTATTCCATGGGGACCTGCCAGTATTCAGGTAATTTTGCCAATACTTTTTTTTCCCACGTCAGGAAATAAAGACTCTCTGATGTCCATAATGTTCGCTTAGTAAAATGTATTCTATATACAAGGCTAAAAGGTTAAAAAATTAAAATGTTTAAACCAAACGTTTTTGGCTGTTTGCCATCAGACTCTCTGCTTGTGTACAATATTCCATTTGAAATCTTCTGATCATAAAGAAAGTAATCATTTTGATCGAAATTGCTTTTAAATTTATGAGAAACTGAAAAATTTCCAACACATATCAACTCGCAAATATCACAGGTATACGACTAAACTGTTGCTAATTTAGCAGGTCTTACATATAGTACATAGCTTGATGTGAAAATTCCATCCGCATCCAAAAAAAAACAATTTGGAAGCTTTACAGTGTGGTCAACCATGTCTTAGAGAGGAGGGTCATAAATATTTGACTTCAATGAGCAGATATTTACAAGACAATCTTCATGCAAACACTCTCAGAAATCCATCAAATATTCACAAAGTTATGACATTGTATGCCAGTTGCCATTCTTAGGGAGTCAAGGGTAAAAAGGGCCCAATATATTTTAAACCAGTTCCAGCTTTACGTATAAGAAGAGATAGAACACTACAAAATAGAAAGTCTTCCATCTAGTATGTTCATTTTGGAACTGAAATACTCATTATTCTGTGTCTTGGTGTGTTCTATTATTTTTGCTGTGTTTAGGTTGCCCTCTCAAGAAAGTCTCCATATGTACAGACTGCACACAGAGTTAGTGGACTGATGTTGGCTAATCACACCAGTATATCAACTGTAAGTCGAATGTTTCACTACAGTTCTCTGTGGAACCAGGAAAATATCTGCCATGGAGACAGATCCAGAAATCGAGACAGAGGGGAGCAGAAAAAATTGCAGCAAAGCGCAAACCACCAACCTCCCCTCCCCCATCCCCATGAAAGAATGACGTGGTACCTACAAGGTGTAAAGCAATTTATCACAAACGACAAATCTATTCGATCGTCTGAATCTTTAGAAAGCGCATCAATTTTTTTTGTAGCAACTAACAATTTAGCTTATTGCCTTACTCATTGTTTGGTTTATATAATTTTCAATACTTATGTAAATTATGTACGTATATTTCATATTTTCTAATTATTAGATAAGTAATTTTAGTTAGGTGTCCCCAGTTAGTGTAATTGTATGCTAGCGATTTCGACCTGCTTCGACATACTCGAAGTTTTTATCTTATCTTACCTTAGACCAAACATACTGAATTCTATAAAAATTCTTGAACTTCATAACAAAAGAAATTACATATTTGGTTCTCAACAGGTCTTTGAGAAGAACTGCAGACTCTTTGATAAACTTCGTAAGAGAGAAGCTTTCTTGGAAAATTACAAAAAAGAGGAGATATTCAAGGACAACTTTGACGAGCTTGATGCATCAAGGTGAGAAATTCATGAGACGTGATAACAACAATGATTGAAGCTAATACGCCGGAAGAATTCGAAAGCGGGTTTCTCTCAGAAAACCCATCAAATGTTTTTCGTCCATACTACGCCTTAGGGATTTAAAAATGCAACAATCACCAGTTATTTTGGATTAAATTTGTGTTTGAGGAAAACACAAATAGGGAAACCAAATGATAATCTTGACTACAGTGGCACCCCGCTATAACGAAGACCCCGTTAAAACGAACAACATTTGAAAGCCCGGCAGAATTACAGTAAACTATGTGGAAACAAACCCCGCTATAACGAAATCCCCTTATAACGAATTGATTTTGACGGTCCCAACGCACAATTTACCCCGCTATAACAAATACCGTAAATGCTCGAATTAGCGCCCAGCTTCAAATAAGCGCCCCGCTTCGAATTAGTGCCCCTCCTAAGACTCAAAATTTGTAATAAACCCCCCCCCCCCCCTTTCCCGAGGAAAAAGAAGAGTTTTGGTACACGGTACGATATACGAGACGTATACGGTCTATACAGTTCTTTTAATGAAATGTCACATTGTTAAATAGTATAAACATAATCTCCTTTCAAAGTCGCACGGGTTTGCTTCTCATTTCCTTGATAGAAATAGTAAAAAAGGAGTTTTCTATAAGGTTGTTGAATTTTTATGTTGCAGTTTTGTTTTAAATAGAAATAAATATAGCGTCATTTTGAGGCTTATTTTGTCCAGTCGCTCGTAGTCAGTAAAAACAACATGATGATACAAATGGTTGATAAGCCAAACACGACTCCTATTGGTCAAGATAGGGAGACTTTGACCTTCAAAGCTTTGCTTTATTTAAATGTAGCTGTTCACGCGCAAGTCTGTAGACTGTTTTGCGTGGTGTATATCCCATTGTTCAGCTTGGTTACCCCGCTATAACGAATATTTTTGTTGTTAACCAGATAATTCGTTATAACGGGGTCTTCACTATAACGAAGACCCCGCTATATACAGTCAAGACTATCAACAAAGATGTGGGTGTGATACCTTTCTTTGGAAGCACTGAAATTTTGCAATGGTGTTCTTTTTTCTTTCAAATGAACATTCTGTCTTCAGTTGTGTGGTTATAACAAATAGACGCAGAGGTGGTTGGCCTTCTCGCGTGCCTCGATCACTTCGTCTGCTTGACATCTTTAATAGGTTTTTCAAACTTCTTTGCCAATCAAATGCGAAGTTTATCCCACACTGGCGTTTTCGTTTTGTTTCACTTGTCCACACTATAAATACGTTTTCGTTTAAAAACACATACTTTTTGATACGTTTTCGCCTGCCCTATCGTCTGCATTAAAAGCGGGTTTAAATGCTGATGGAAACGAGAGTATGACAAGTACTGCATGTGCGCTCATGAAGTTGAAAAAATAATGGAAAAAGGTCTTTTGTGGAAGTTACGGTAGGTCTAAAACCAAAAAAATGCGGCAGCTTCAACAGAGAGGCAACCTACTAACGCGGATGTGGAAAATTAACTATCACTTGAATTTGAGATGTGTCACACTAATAAGACGTTACTCTGTTTTCTTACACTATAACTGTGCCTTGTCGCTTTGCTTCTTTTACAGAGAGGTTGTCCAGCAGGTGATTGAAGAATATCAAGCTGCCACAAGAGCTGGTTACATTTCTTGGGGAACCCAACAACAGGTCAGTTAGCTTTTACGTTGCCGGAGCAACAATATTTCTTGCACCTGTCTCGCAGTTTTGTTTCCGCACAATTAGTTGCACGAAAAAGTTCCCCCGTGTGACAACCTCTGGTATGTACGTGCGTCTAATTACTGGCTTCAAGGGAAACATTGAGGTCGAAGGGTAACAAACTCACTGTTTTCCGAGAGGCCAGTCATTAAGTGTTTTGTTATACCTCCCAATTCAAAACTAGAAAAAATTGCGAAGAAATCGTTTTCTTTACGCCGACTAGCTAACAAATTTGCCGCGGTTTCAAGAAGCACGATCTGATCACGTGTGAGTCGAAAGTTCATGTTCTTCTTTCCCCAGGGAGTTAGTGAGCTTTGTTCGCCCTAGGAAGTTAGTGAGTTTTGACCCACGACACGTGACGCGTCCTCCTTCAATCGGGAAACGTATTTAAGTTGGGAGGTATAACAATAAGCACTTAAAAACAGGGAAACAGTGAGTTTTGTTTACCGAAGACCCTGGATGTTCCCCGAGGCGAAACATTGAGTTTTGTTTCCCTTGATCGAAGCGAAACAAAACTCGAAACAAAACTCATTGTTTCCCACGGGTTTGTTATAGAGCGTTTTCGTTGTCACGCATTAAAATGAAGTCAAGAAACTGTGATATTTTAGAAGATAAATACAGAAGGCAGTGCTCTAAGTTTAAGGTTTGTGCGTTGTCCAAAGTTGTAATATGAAGGACTTTATTGAGCTGGAATGACAAGATCTAAAGGTAGTACTGCTTGATGAGGATGAAAACTTTGGTGGCTCTTTTGTTTTGGATCTAAGAATTTGATGACGTCAAATGAAAACGCTCAATACCTCCCGAGAAGAAATCGTTAGCTTTACGCCAGCTAACTGACAAATTTGCCTCGGCTTCATTGAGCATGACCTGATCACGGGCGAGTCGAAAGTTCAGGTTGTTGTTTCCCTAAGTAGTTAGTGAGGTTTGGCCCATTACATCTGACACGTTCTCCAGTTATAACAAAACGTCTTGTTATACCTCCCAACTCAAAACTAGAAAAACACTGCAAGTTGAAAGAACAATTGTTTATACACCTTATTCCAAAATGGCCGCCATTTTAGTATTCTTTTGTTTACTTGCAAATTTGCTCCTGTTGCCTCGTTTAAGGGAAAATATTCTTTGGAACTTCGAGTTTAAGAACGAGGCAAACAAAAGAAAACTAAAATGGCGACCATTTTGGGATAAGGTGTATTGTATTTAATTGGACAGTTCTTGTCAAGTCGTAGCATCGCGGCCTAGCAACGGTTCTCGAAGCCCTCTTTCGTTGCTGACCCAAGAGGTATAATTTTCAGCATTAATGCAATTGTATAATTGTGTTGTTACATCCAGATAGAAATTTTGTGAGTTCGTCGCTTTCTTTATTTTTTTGTTCGAAGTTCTTAGGTGCTCAATTTATCTGCAAAAGACCTACCCACGGTAGGAAAAAAAAATCCTGTTCTTGTAGCAGACCAAAGAACCAAAATATTTCAGAAATCCTGTTTCAGTGTCGAGCAGTTAAAAAATCTTTCTCTTTGGCGTCATTTTTGCCAACTTCCAAATTCTAAGGACTTAAAATAATAGTTAACAAAAGGCGCACTCCTGCAAACGGGCAGATAGGAGAAAACACCCCTTTTTTTCTTTTTTGTACTTTTCTCTGATCCCCTAGCTTTAACCCTAAGTTGAAAACAATTTTTTTCGCTCGTCTTTGTTTACTTACAGGGAGCATCTGGATCAGACGTTAAACTTTGATTTCAAGAACATGGTAAAGAAATGTTCCAGCATACGTTTCTCTGGTGTCGTGATTTCCCGTCACGAGTTGGCTTTGTGAATATCACATGCTGGATCCTGGACATGGGTCCATTTGGTCACCTAAAATGAGCGATACGAGCATCGGAGCCTCTTGCAGTAACGTCACAATTTAGTCTAGGGGAAAAAAAGGGGTAAAATGGAAACAGTTTGTCTAGAGGCTTGGAGGAAAGGAAAAAAAAGCATCAGTTCAAATCGTCATGGCAACTATTTTTGTCGTCTCAGCAGTCTAATAGAATTTAGGAAATGCTTGTAGTTTAGTCGGCTAAAAGACTCTATAACGAAGGCAGAGTCGATAGAAGCCAAACGTTTGTATTTTCGCTACAATAAACCCTGCGAACCCTCTTCGCCGTTTTCTAATAAGCCTAGTTGTATATAAAATAAGGAGAGGAACATTTGTACCATTGATATTTTTCTGGGGTTAATTAGAAATTAAAGAAAGTAGTAGTTTGACAAATTAAATCCCTGTAGTATTTTTCGTCTTTTTTTTGAGTACCGTATTTACTCGAATAAGCGCCGCCCCCGAATAAGCGTCTCCTTCGATGAAGCGCCGCACATGGGGTGGAAAAGATGATAAGCGCCGCCCTCGAATAAGTGCCGCAGCTGCGGTGCGTCTCTTATTCGGGTATTTCCATAAGATGATAAAAATACACTGTAATTGCTGCAATGCGGTTCTAAGCCAGCAATGGGAATTTATTTTCATCAATGGTGACTTTTTTAGTTGAAAGTGAGTATATCTCGACGCTCTCAGTTTCATTCAGTTCTCTCTTCAAAATCTTCTCGATCTTCAATTCTTGCGCGAAGGCTATGAACTTTGCCGGTACGACAAGACCATCGTCCGTATATCTCTTCCCTGTAACTTTTGCAGTAAGGAGATTGTCGGCGTTTGCTTGTAAGAAGGTCAACAAACGCGATAGATCGATCGGTACACGGCCAGCAAGAGTATTTTCAGCGTCTGGTCGCTCATGTGTCTAGTACACGCCGATTGCGTTGGTGTCGTATTCTTTGGATTGGGCCCTTTTATCTTCGCAGTGTATACTTGGTTGATTTCGAGTTTCCGCGACTGTTTCTACACATGGTGTCCTCTGATGACTGTCTCGAAAGATGAATAATAAGCGCCGCTATTAATTAAGCGCCGCCCTCGAATATGGGCCGCACCGGAGACACCTAAAATTAAATAAGCGCTGCGGTGCTTATTCGTATAGGTAATCATACGGTTTTTTTCGTTCAATTCGGAATTAATTTGCACGAGTGAGTTTTTCAATAAGCCGAAACCGCACGAGCCGCTTCGGCAAGCGCAATTTCATCTTTTTGAAAAACTCACAAGTGCAAATTAATTAAAAATTGAACGAGAAAAACCGTATGATTACTCACTTATAATACAAACATGAAAAAATTAGTGCGGATCGAAGACGTTTCTTGAAGCCAATTTTTTCGCATTCGAGAAAACTTTATTCAGAGTTTCCGTACACGATTTTTATCATTGTTTACATGATATCATTGGCCTAGAAAATTTCTCATTGTCTTTCTGCCAATCATAAGCCAGAATTACGATGTGTAATTTGCACTGGTGTTACACTAAAACTGCACTGCTCTCAGCCAATCAGAATCGAGTATTTTTCATGTGTATTAGTGAGTACGGTATGTGGTTCGAGTTCTTAAAATAAAACAGGCTTAATAAACTTGTGTAAAAAAAACAATAAAAGCAAGTGATACACTCGAACACCAACCCACGATAAACTTGGTACTCTGACGAAAATCGCATCTTTCCTATCTATTAAGTCATCGTAAAACATAAACAAGCAGCCTGCATGAGAAGAAAAATGCAGTTTACTATTGTCAAATATCTCTGTTCCAGAGATATTCAAGTTTTCAACATATGCAAATCATCCAAAAGATGACGTCATACACTCAAATTTTGTTCAACTATGATGAAAAAAGATATCTTAGTTTCAGAAATGTTTGATTCTTTGCAGTAAGATTCCACAAAATGTGCCCCACAATAAGAGTTCAACAGTTTTGTTACCATGACAACGTACTAGGCTCCAGATCGACCTCCCCAATATTAAATGCTCTTCTGGCCACCTTTCTCGTTCCATTTTGATATTGCTGATGGTACCTCATATGCATAATCCAGCAAGCATAAAATGAGTTAGCTCGAGTTTGTGGTCTCTCGTTTTACGTTTACGTGGGTGGAGACTGGAAAAGAGTGAGTTGCCATGGGAACAGAATTTTTATGGTAGGTGTGCAGTGTTTCCAGTAGAACTATCAGCCTACCAAGTTTCAATGGTCTGTGCTGCAAATTGGTGTCATCAGTCATCTCGCTTGCATATTTTATTATACCCCAAAGGGTACTCGGGATTTCAAGTGACGGGGATGATAGAATGGAGACAAAAGTCAAGACCCAAAAAAACCCTAGTGCTTCCAGCAAAACCCAAAAAAATCCCTAGACCAAAAATTAACCCCCACAAAATCCCAAGCAGATTTTGTGGCCCTGAAAAGTTCCAGAAAGGGGTAATGCTATAACACAAAGAAAAACATTGGAAATTGAACACTTGAGTTTGATTATTCATCAAATCATCTGAATATATCCTTTCCTCATCGAGCGGGTGCTAGAGACATGCAAGAATGGTTTTGTTTCAGCAGTAAAAAGGGAATAGGCCATTTCCGAGTTCTCTTGGGCCTCTCTTTCAGAGCGAGTGTAAGTGCGAAACCATTCTTATGAAAATGACTTTGATTTGCATAAAAATGAAACTGCATTCTCATATGAAAGGTTTCGCACTTAGACTCGTTTTGAAACAGAGGCACAAGAGAACTCGGAAATGGCCTATTGCTGTGACGGTAAAGCCAGTTGACTGAACTGAAGCGGTTGAAGTCTTGTACACGGCTGGCCTGGGCACCACGGGACAATGCAGACTATTGTATAACACGTGCGATGTAAAGCGACACCATAGTTAACTATTTAAAACAGCAGCAAAACACGTTTGTTTGTACTTTATTCGCAGAACTACGCAGCCAGGGCCGGGCACTACCGATTCTTTTTAATACCCCAAAAGATCACTACTCAAATTAAGCTACCCCCCAAAAAACTAGCCATATTTTCGTACCCCTTAAAAAAACCCGGAATCGAAAATTTCAAACCCCCAAAAAATCCTTCGATCATCCCCGTCACTTAAAACCCGAGTAACACCTCCTGGGTATTATACACAATTTTCTGAACTTAATATCTTTGGAACTATCAGTAAATGGTGTTTTTATTCTTTCCTAAAAAAATCCAGAATCAAGGGGTAAAAAAAGTTTATAGGATCAGGAGTGTTAAATTTTTCGGTTGGCAACCAACTGATTGACAACTGGGAACCAAATTCTTTGGGATCAAATACCCACGTGTATACCGACACCCAGTCGAATGCGCGACAAATAGCGGCCGGACTATGATCAA
Source organism: Platygyra sinensis (assembly GCA_019787425.1). Classification (NCBI taxonomy): domain Eukaryota; kingdom Metazoa; phylum Cnidaria; class Anthozoa; order Scleractinia; family Merulinidae; genus Platygyra; species Platygyra sinensis. The sequence goes on from JAHPZR010002236.1 coordinate 18,285, forward strand.
GTTGCTTCATTCACTGAATCATAAAATGAAAATAAAACAGATAACTGAAATAGCGACGACAAAACATGCAGAACGTGCAACGAGTCAGATTAGCACGAGATTTTTTTCGTTGTAGTAACCTTTGAACCTATGTCCCAGGGGAATTTGCAACATAGTATCTTTTATAAGTGCAGTTTTTGAAGCAGACATTTTTTTTCCGCCCTGTCAAATAATGTTACAAAGAAAGGATTCTTGATGGTTTGTGACGTTGTCACTGATGCAATATTTGTTGTCCGATATTTGCCTTAAAATCGGACCAATGAAATCTTTACTTTTCAGAAGATATTGAAAGAAAATGCAAAATGCAAATAGCTAAACAAAAGCATCAATTGACCAATCAGGTGCCGCTATACAATAGAACAGTCGTGCCACTTGGAGTGTGACCAGCGGAGGTTAATCAAGGCCAATTCACATCCCTTTCACGTGGAGAAAGTTGTTTTCGAAATTTTTTCCTAATCCTGGGAGCGATCGCTTCGACATAGCAGATTTTAAAATGTCTTCCTTGGAGAGCTCTTATAGAGGAGCTTCAGCGGCCACTCCAGACCCTGCCACATATTATCGGAGGAGATATTTATGTGCTTCACCTTCAGGCGGCGGGAAAGGAAAAAGGCATCCAGGAAAAGCGATTCTCGCTGGTACGGGACTCTTCTCGATGACTAGTAATTTATCAAATCTGTCATTGTGAAATATTGTTTCAGAATGCAGTGGTGAAGGTGTATATTTGTTCATTTTAACTAGTATGTGGCCAAATATTGGCAAATCAGCGTTATGTATACGAGATTCGTACGAGTATCAATAATATAAGGTTAACTTAATTTTGAAGGATAAAGCTTTAGTATAGCAAAGAGTATAAGGTAGCTCATTAACCAGGATAAAGATTTAACCGAACAGAATTAAAATTTGATAGTTAAAACGCGGATGACGCGGTGAGAACTCAATTGCCTGTGAACTCAGCCAAAGTACAAAGGTCGTTGGTACGTTCGCGTGCGTCCTTCGATTTATAGAACGGGAGCTTGCCTTTTTATGAAAGACTATACGAGTGATGAGCTCGAGTACGAGAGGATTTTTACAAAGAAATGTCGAAAGCGGTGTTTCATCTTAAACGGAATCGAATGATACCAAGATCATTCTACGTGGCACGTATTTCGATGGGCGATTATGAAATGTTGAGCGTTACTCAACACCTAAAGTGTGATCTTCGATCGACCGCGAACAGCTTGCTTTCATTAGTAAAAGGCTTTCGCAAGGCTAATTTAGTCAACAAAATGTCATGAAATCCTTGTGATTTACAAAATGTCAAAATCCCTGCGAAGTGTGAGCAGCGTAACATCACAATTGTGTGGGTGTCTTGGGGGTGTGTCAAAAGAGAAATTGCGCAATTAAATTGCGTGACTGCCATTTTCCTTCTTTGACATAGCATAAAATATTCTTCAAAAATTATGGAATGGTAAGCTGAAAAGATTTTTTTCATTACTACAGTGGAATTATTTACACAGTTAAGACCATGGAAGATTTTAGTGCGTCATCAAAATTCAAATAAATCTTATTCTTTATTTTAATTTGCTTTTTTTTTCAAACAGGGGGTATAGCCGGTGGACTGGAAATCTGCTGTACATTTCCCACTGAGTATGTTAAAACCCAGGTACAACTTGATGAACGTGCAGCTAAACCCATGTACAAAGGCCCTGTTGACTGCGCTGTAAAAACAGTGAAAAGCCATGGCTTCTTTGGTCTGTACAGAGGCCTTAGTTCACTATTGTATGGTTCAATACCAAAAGCATCTGTAAGGTGAGGGTTAATAGCAAATAGAATTCTGGGCGGGGTTGTTCAAAGCCCGGTTAAGCTAACCCAGGGTTAACGCGAATTTTGATTTCGGTTTTGTAATTTTTTGGTGAAGTGTTCTGTTTATATTATTTACCCTTCAGTTTTGAGCTGTAGTAATCTCAGACTACGCCAACCATTAGAGGTGAAAAACATTTTTAAACAAGAAAACAAAGTGCTTTAGTTAACATTTAACCCTGGGTTAACGTTAACCGGCTTTCGAACAACCTGGCCCTGAATTGAATTGAGTTCTGAATTGTTATTGGATTTTTTTTAGCCTGGCATACCCATTCTGATATTTTTTACTGATTTTGTCCAACAATGCTTTTTATCATACTGTAGATTTGCAACATTCGAATATCTAAAAAATCACTTGGCAGATGACCAGGGTAAATTGTCACATGTACAGACGCTGTTGTGTGGGCTGGGTGCTGGTGTGGCCGAGGCAGTTGTTATAGTATGCCCTATGGAAACTGTTAAAGTCAAATTCATTCATGATCAAACACAGCCAAATCCGAGATTCAAGGGTTTTTTCAGTGGTGTTGCAACAATAGTGAAATCAGAAGGTAAGATGTAGCTTGTTGTCACATTATGTTTTAAAATCCTTTAAGGGGGGAGAAACTTAACTACAAGTCTGTTGCTAAGGAAATCAGAAAAGCTCCTTTTTTTGGCTCCTGAAGTCCAGTGGGCATCAAAGTTTACCCTGTTTGTTCGATTCACGTTTACTTTAAATTTTTTGAGGCACGCCCATATTTGGTATGTCACGTGACCACAATAGAAACGTCTAAAAACTCGGACTGAGTGGATCGTTTTTGAAATATAACAATACATTTTGCCAAAACACGGCATTATCTACAATTTGTAGTATGCGTTTGAGGAAATGTACAATATTTTGAAAATTATAGATGTTAAAGTGCTTTTATAGCCTCTTGAAGATCTACAATTTTCGAAATAGGGACAAAGTGGACAAGGGGACAAAGTGTTGGGAAATTAAGGGAGCAGGAGTGGTGCAGTGGTGAGAGTGCTCACCTCCTACCAATGTGACCAGGGTTTAAATTTAAATCCAGTCTGGTGCCATATGTGAGTAGAGTTTGTTTGCTAGTTTTCACCTTCTTCCAAGGTTTTTTTTTTTCGGAGTCTCCAGTTTTCCTCCCTCCACAAAAACCAACATCTCCAAATTCCAATTTGACCATGCTAGAGGACCCACATGAAAACAAGCTAAGGTCGTGGAACTTTGTAATTTAATTAGACAAGTATTTTGTAAGTGATTTTTATTCATCTTGCAAGATTTACATTTCCCAGCTTGAAAGGTTACATTTTTGCCAAACTGAAAGTCTGTTTAGTATCTACCACATTGCAGATTTCCTTAGCTGATAATTTTGAGTTATTTTGTTTGGCAAATGGACTGTCAGGAAGGGTATTTAACATTTACTAAATCTGCATCCATGTGCATTTACCATTATGTCTTTCAGGATTAGGTGGAGTATACAAGGGTTTATCGGCGACAGTAGTTAAGCAAGGAACCAATCAGATGATCCGTTTCTTTGTGTACAACAACTTGAAGAGTTACCTTCAAGGAGGAGATCCAAGCAAAGACATTGGCACTATAAAAACATTCATCATTGGTGGTATAGCTGGAGCTGCAAGTGTCTTTGGTAACACTCCAGTCGATGTGGTGAAAACAAGAATGCAGGTTGGTTGTAACTCAGTTGAATAAGGCTTTGGTACTGGGGGGTAAGGAGGTGGAATACTCACCACACATGACCATTAATTTCTTTTTTTTTTAAAAAAAACCAGCCATTGTCACTAAATTCATTTTAGGGTGAAGTCATAGGTTTTAGCGCCATTTTGCTTGTCAAATGTTTCTCTCTTTGGACTTGCTATTTGTATTGCAGAGTAGATGTGCAATTGTGTAAACATTGCAATGCTCCTTTGAATTAAAGGATTAATGCAGTTTGTTTGTTTTGGCTGCAGGGTCTGGAAGCACACAAATATAAGAACACTTTAGACTGTGTTATGAGGATTATCAAATATGAAGGACTGAAGGCGTAAGTATCAAACAATTGTTTGTGGGCAGTTCTTGTTCTTGAATGAAAACATTCAAAATGGTGCTACAATCTTTACCTGCCAACTAGTCAGAAATAGTGGGCTTAAACAACCATAATGTTGATGTTGAGTACAACTACATGTACTATAAAGAATTTAGCTTTTTTAATGGTTGTTTTGCAGAGGACAAAATTGAAATGTAGAAAGTACACTAAAGACATGCAGAACATGTGCATTAATTAACTTTTTGTTTTGTAGCTGTCAAACACAGGTTTTGAAAAAAAAATAATTTCAGGTTGCTTATGGGACAAGTAGCTCACACATTTTGCTTGCCTTGGACAAGTCATAGTTTGCTCTTTGAACGTTATACAGTAGTTGACAGGCACCTTGCCTGATCGCTTGCCTGTCAGGCAAGTGAGAATGAAAATCTGCTTGTCCCAGATGACTGGATTGCACTTGTGGCTTGCATTAACTCCTTTTATTGCCAGTAGTAAATACTTCTTGGAAAACTTTGCAGTTCCTGTTTGCTCTGCATCAGTGCTTGAAGTGGTTGGAGGGCTCTAAATGTCTTTTTGTAAAGTTTTATTTTAATTAAAGTGGTACTGTGACGAAAATCGCATGACTTTTTGTTTCCTATTGAAGCCATTTTAAAACATAAACAAGAACTCTGTATGAGAGAAAAAATGCCGTTTACTTTTTTCAAATATCTTTTTTCGTTCCAGAGATATTCAAGTTTTTAAAATATGCAAATTAGCCAAGTGATGACGTCATATACTCAACCAAATTTTGATCAAATATGATGAAAAAGATATCTCAGCCAATTTGTAACAGAAATGTTTGATTCTTTGCAGTAAGGTTCTATTAAAGGTGCAACACAATATGAGCTTAAAAGTTTTGTTACCATGGCAACATACTGGGTTCCAGACCTCCCCAATATTAAAGGCATTCCTGGCCTCCTTCAGCGTTCTATTATCATATTTGCAAATGGTGCCTCGTATGTATGATCCAGCAGACATATAAATATGTTAGCTCCAGTTTGTGGCCCTGTGTAGTGTTTTTCGAGCTGAAAATCACTAACATATTGAAATCAAGTGGGTGGGGACTGGAGCAGAGTGAGTTGCCATGGGAACATAATTTTTATAGCCACGGGTGTGTTTCGTATAGAACTATTAGCCTGCCAAGTTTCAATGATCTGTGTTGCAAGTTGGCCAAGATAGCTCTATTTATGTACTTGGGATAATATTGGGTTGAGGTGAATGAGTGTATGACGTCATCAGTCATCTCATTTGCATATTTTGCACATTTTTCAAACTGAAATATCTCTGGAACTAATGCAGATATTTGCAAACGGTAAACAGCGTTCTGATTCTTTTGTGGAATTCTATGTGATACACCTAAAATATCAAGGTGTAAAAATTTGATCATAGTACCACTTTAATTATTGAGACTTGCCAGCTGTGTTATTTGTGGAATTTTAAGACCATTTTCTTTCACAGATTTTACAAGGGAACAGTACCTCGCCTTGGCAGAGTGTGCTTTGATGTTGCCTTTGTCTTCACCTTCTATGAAAATGTCATGAAGCTTTTGGACTACGTCTGGGTGACAGATTGACTCATTCCACAAATCTTTATTTTTAGCTATTTTACCAAAATTATGTATATGTCTCGCAAGCAATTTTGCACAAAGAATATACATGTTTACACTTAACTTTGTGGGAGCTAATTATTTGAAGTGCTCCTTACCCCAAAATACTTTTTTTCGCTGAAATAAATCTATGCACCTGTTTGAAACTCGCTGCGATTGATTTGCATTGTCGTAAGTCTTTGTAAACATGCATGCAAAAAAGTTTGTGACATCAAACCAGGAATAGACCCATACCCCTTACTTGTTCGGTCATGGAACAGATGATGGCCAGATTTTGTAACTTTTACAGCCTGTAAAAAGTCAAGATTAGGTTTAAAAAGGAAGAATAAGGCACAATGCATTTCAAACAGGTGTAAAAATTTATTTAAGCGAAAAAAATATTTTGGGGTTAGGTGCACTTTAAGGTAAAATTATCATGAATTATGTTAAATAGTGATTTTGTTAGAGCTGCAAATTCACAAGGATGTACTTGACTGTCTTTTTAAAGAACTAGCTATTTTTTTTCAATTGACTGAAAACTTCAGTGTTCATCAGTAGGTGTAAATTATGGGTTTTCTACGTGCAAAATAAGAGTTATAAACATCACAAGGAAAGGAAATCATGTATTATTTTAAGTATGACGTAACTTTATTATAATAACATACGCAGTTACTAACAGTCTATATTAATAAAAGTTCAATCAGGGAAGCTTTGTTTCTTTGTTTTATTTTTAACCAAAATTTTTGGCTGTAGCAAAAGAAAAAGGGGTCTGGTTTTATGCAAGCTTAACCATAACAAATCTACAGAATGTCCTCACTGTAAATATGTCATATCTATATTACTTAGAAAGTATTTCAAGACTGTACACATGATGTGACTGTCATAATGGAACTTTTTCACTCCATTTGTTTATTTGTGATAATAGATATGGAGTATTAGGCATTTTAACTGTTTGGTATGACTGCACCATACTCTTCATCTGTTTCAATTCCAATGTCCTCCTGCAAGGCAAGCAAATAGACATAATAATAAATAGCTTGTTTTTTTGCTAATTGAATCCTAATTTTTTCTCTGCACCTATTTATTGCTATTTGTATTAGTTTAGGGCTGCTTCACACTCATCCTGAGAGACCTACAGGCAGATAGTCTTGACGTAAACTTTCCCCCAAAAGATATAGTGTCACCCGAAAATGATGCATAATCCTGACTAGCTGCCCTGGGTTTTCGAGGATCCTTTACTGTCTCTCTCTCTGCTGAAGGGTATAAATGGGTGCTAGTGAATCTAATGCTGAGGGGTAACACTGCAGTGGTTCCACGGAACAGGTGACTGAAATACTCCCAGTCGTTTGAGGTTACAGAGACAGGGATAAGCAGCAATATTGTGGACATGGCCCAAAGGAGACCTTACTTTGCTTTCATGTACAGATAATAACCATGAACACTTGAGTAACCCAGATGCTCATCTTACAAGTTTTTCATAGCAGCTTATGATTTTTTTTGTGTGTGTGCTGGCACACAGTTTACATCTTCAGTCTTTATATGCATTTGATTGTTAGAAGCCCATGTCGGAGTTATTTCTAGAATTTAGTATTTCAGTACACTTGATCACATGTTCAATAAATGTTACAACAATGGAACCCCATCAATCCAGTACATTGACAGAATCTAGCAATGAAACTTACAAATAAACACTAGTTACTTAGCAACACATTACAAAAAAGTTTGAGTAAAATTTGGACTCACAATAAGTTGTTTCTTAGGCTTGGGATATCCTTCTAGGATGCCGTTTAAAATATCAGTGGCCTGTGTTTAAAGAAAATGTTGTTAAAAAACAAAGTGAATAAAATTTTACCAAAACACACTATCACCATGTTTTTTTTTTTAATTTGTTGTAACTCAACTTAATAATATGTGATTGGGGAACCATTTACATTGTATTGCAATGTCTTTCACAGAATTTACAAATCAAAACCTTTTCAATGATATGTAACTATTCCATTCTTGAATGAATCAGCTGTCAATATCCAAATGGGAAATTTGTGTGGTTTAAAACTCAAATTTATATTGACTGGACTAATATGTGGTTTAGGTTAGCAGAACGGCATGCATTGTGTTCAAAAGGAAGCAGATATGACTCACATCTCTCTGTGTGTTGTGCCCTCTAAATACACTACAGGCTTATTATCTTAGGTAAGAAATATTTCTATGCAGAATCACAAGCCTGCAATGCAAGACAAGGCTCATAACTAAATAGCTCTGTGCATACATTTACCCCTCTTCATGTAATGGGTTACCCATGATGAACAAGGCAGGTTCCAAACTCAGTAAAACCATGGTGAATTGCTTCCTGAATAGCTGCTTTCTTTTAAAATTCACCCATTAAAACTTAACCCTGTAAGGGACTGAACTGATGTTCTTATATGAAAAGAACTCTCTTACCATTCTTTTTCTTTTTCTCCACATCTGAACAAATTGCTTGTGTTCTTTGTGGATCTTTATTGCAAAAGAAGGTAATTTAAAGTGGTACTATGACGAAAATCGCACCTTTCCTATTTAAGCCATTTTGAAACATAAAAAAGTATACTGCATGAGAAGAAAAATGCCGTTAACTCTTTTCAAATATCTCTTTTCGTTCCAGAGATATAAATATGCAAATTAGCCAAGTGATGACATCATACACTCAACCAGATTTTGTTCAAATATGATGAAAAGAGATATCTCAGCCAGTTTGCATCAGAAATGTTTGATTCTTTGCAGTAAGATTCTTCTTCAGTGCTCCACAATATGAGCCTAAGAGTTCTGTTACCATGGTAACATACTAGGTTCCAGACCTCCCCTATATTAACAGCTTTTCTGGCCACCTTTGGCATTCCATTTTGATATTTGCTAACACCACTTCATATCCATGATCCAGCAAACCTATAATTATGTTAAATCGGATTTGTGGCCTTGTTTAACATTTTAAAGCTGAAAATCACCAGCATATTAAAATCAAGTGGGTGGGGACTGGAAAAGAGTGAGTTGCCATGGAGATGGAATTTTTTAAAGTCATAGGTGTGTTTCCTGTAGAACTAATAAGTCTGCCAAGTTTCAATGTTTTGCACTGCAAATTGGCAAAGATAGCTCTATGTATTCAATATAATACTGGGTTGAGTGTATGACGTCATCAGTCATCTCATTTGCATATTATACCCATTTTTCAAACTTAAATATCTCCGGAACTAATGCAGATATACAAACGGTATTGACACCGTTTTAATTCTTTCATGGAATACTACATGATACACTCAAAAAAACAAGGGGTAAACAGGGCTCGAGACTAACGGTAGCCAACTAGCCACAGACTAGTAAAATTCCATTTTGGCTAGTGGATTTTGCACTTCACTAGCCAATTTGGCTAGTGAAAATTTGTGAGCACTGGAGGCTCAAAGGAAACCAAATAAAAGTGAATTTCAAATTTTTAACAAAACGAAATTGAGTCAAAGCGTGCAGAATTTAAAACATCGGCTGTAATAAATATACATAATTTATTGGCCCAAACAAGAACTTTAACTTACTAAAATGCGAAATAATGATTGACTTTTTTGTTTGATTTTTTCCCTAAGTTAAAAGCAATGAACAACAAATGAACTTGCCTCTAATGATTAGCCATGAGCGAAATCATGCAGAATCGAGGGATGCGCGCAGCATATGGAGGTTTCATACTCTGAGAAAAAAAGTCGCAGTTGTTCAAAGATTTAAATGCCTATTGATGCCTATGTTTCCTACTTGTAGATAAAGTTAAGATGGAACGAACTGTGTTCACAAACATCGTGAATCGGCATTTTGAAAGAAAGGAATGTTTTGTGACGGCGAATTGCAACCTGTAAAAATTTCTCACGGAAGCGAAAACTTCAGTTTTTGTTGTTGAGCGACGCCTATAATAATTATTATAACATTGTTGCCTATACATTTGCAATGTATGGTTTTGACAGCAATTTTTTGAGAATCAAGGGTTCATACTGCAAGCTACACAGGCTGGCATTTACTTGACTTGATGCGATAATTAAGTGTTTGGCTAGTGAAAAAATTGTTTTGGCTAGTGAATCAAACCTGTCACTAGCCACTGGGCTAGCAAGCTAGAAAGTTAGTCTCGAGCCCTAGGTAAAAATTTGATCATAGTACCACTTTAAGGTTTATGGTTAACAATGTCATGGCAATTACTAACACTTCCATAGCCAAAAGTTTAAATTTACCAAAACTGGAAATATTGTTACATTAATGATCTCACCTTATCTTTTTGTGCTGGTGTGACATGATTTGCCGCTGAGAGAAAGATTAAATAGAGGTTGCATATGAAATACGTAATTTAAATGCAAAAATAATTACTTATATTCTTTCATAATACTCCTCTGTATAAATTGCTTTTGATTTTGTTTTAAATTTGAGTATGTTCCATAATGTGTTCTGCTTAAAAAGCAGACAAGATTACTGACAGTAACATGTGCTTATGTCAACTGCAAAGTGTGCACTATAAAAAGTTTGTCAGCACAGGCTACATTCATCTCGCACCACACCATTTCTCACAGTCTCAGTAGATCTTTTTCGATTTATACCTATCCTTACACACATGCAGGTCTGAAGTCACAAGCAATTTGGTGGCAATGTTTAACTTACCTGACTTGATGTTCTTGATTCGTTCCTGGTATCTGTCACACTATAAAAGGTAGAAAGGACATGCTTGTTAGTTTCCACTTCAAGTGGCTGGCCAGGGTTGAAATACTTGAATGAGTGACATCTAACATGAATTCAAAAGAGTCAATTTAACTCATAAATCCTTAAACAGACTTTTCCACCTTGATAATAGCACTTAAAAATTGAAGGTATTCTTGGTTATTTTACTGTGGACCAAGGTTGCAATTAGTTATCAGACGTATCAATCTCCCTGACGTATATATGTACCATTATCAATATTTCTCAAAGAATACTTTGAAGTTTTTCTGTAGTTGTTCTCTGATCTTTTTCAATCCTGAGCATTAAATTCTGATACAAATTAAACATCACAGGCTAAATTGGTCTCAAACATGGGCTGATGAATACCTTTTTAGTCAGTTCTTCCAATCTAGCTTTTGCATCCTCTGTTGTCAATGTACTGTTCACATTGCGCAGCTCTAAGAGTGAGATCACACCCAAACAAATATTAAGTTATCTATACTTCAGGAAGGGAAGTAAAGTGGCTTTCAATAATTGAATGATGGCTATGAACTCCTGATCAAGCAGTCAGGAGTGTGTCTGAGCATTGTCAGTGTTCTGTTGTGTTAAAGAAACAAGACAATTAACTCTCAGAGTGCCTCTCTTGACCAACTTGAGGTGCAAAAATAGGTACTGACAAACTGTAAAGGAAAACTGGCAAAATGTTAATGGAGTAACTTGCAATGAACTGGCACCCCATCCAGGGAGAGTGGTAATATTGGCAGCCATTTCATGCGGCAGAAACTAAAGTCAAGTGTTGGCACTAATGAGCTTCTCTAATTTCTATCTTCAGAGGTTAATTTTGTACTAGAAAGCTGTAGTATTAGTATAGTAATGGTATTACACTCAACTTTCCCATCGTGTGCTGTGCGTATGTCACATTCTGTTGGCTACTGTATTGTCTATTGCAATTGGTATGAAATAGTTTGCCACTCTCGTGTGGTACACCATACAGTATCCCTCTTGTTACTTTATTTTCTCAGTTGGTATACACCACGGAAATACCTGGGAGATTCCATGGTTTACCACTCAAAAGCATTGTTGAACTGGTATCTACTTAAAAGAGAAAAACTACTACAGTACTACAGTAACACCTGTCTCATGTGTTTTCAAAGTTTCTTGCAACTTCTTTAACTTTTCTGTAGACATGTTGATGTTCTCATCAATTTTCTTGATTTCATTTTCATCATAATCTCCAAACTGGTCCTGTAAATCATTGTGCAAAACAAAACTATAGGTCAGAATAAGAAATACGCTTTTTGAAATGCTTGCTGGTAAATAAAATTAAAAAATCTTGAGTACTCTTTTTTAAAAAAAAAAAAGTCCTTGAGCCTGGGAACTTTCCCCTCAAGATTATTACCTTTATAATGAATCATTCCTGCCCCGTTATCTTAAATATTTGAGATGACGATTGATGAAATCAATTATCCTTAGTGAACCCCGGGGGAAGTACTTCCTTATACAGGCTATATAGGATGTGCAGCCCAAAAGGGTATGCTTTTTAGCCGTTTTGGTCATAAATAGGATATCAACTTTGGTCATTTTGGTCTCAAATAGGGTATGTTCTGGCACTTGTCTTGAATTTGTTTTTTCTTTTTTTAGAAGAAGCTACTTACAAGGTATTGCTTAAACAAGGGTCTTAAACAGGGTATCCAACTTTTTTCGAATCTCTTTACGGTGGCTAATTCACATTATCAACTCAGTTGATAAAACCAAATTATCCTGTAATACTCCCACCGACGCAGCACCATAGTTTCTTTAGAAACTTACCCCCTCTATCCAACTTTTGGTCAGGTCATAAATAGGGTGGGGAAAATCTCAGACTTTGGTCTTAAATAGGGTAAGGGTTTTTGGAGACAGGCCACATACATTTCTCTGGGAGTACTCCTGGGTAGAAGTCACCACATTTTAATCATACCTATGAAAAACATTCTTGATGCTGTTTACCTGCTTAGGTGCATAGACTTTTTGTTTGCCATTTATCTTCTCAGTTATAATGCCTTTACTTGCAAGTTTTTCCAGGCTCCGTTGTACAGCCTGGCAATAAGAAACATATCAGAATTATTATATTATTTTCATACGCAGTAAATTACCAACAAGATTTAAAAGGTGTACTTCGCATGTGCTTGTTTTGGAGAGATGACCACCTATACCTGGGAAGATGGTGGGGGGTACTCACTTATATGGGCGATATGGGTATGTACTGCCCCAAAAGGTATGGTTTTTCAGGCATTTTGATCAAAAATAGAGCATAGATTTTGAGATACATGTAGATAGATAGATAGATAGATAGATAGATAGATAGATAGATAGATAGATAGATAGATAGATAGATAGATAGATAGATAGATGAATTACTGAGAGTTCCATCTCAGTCCTCAGACTGAACTGTACAACTTTACATTGTTAAGACTATGTACCATACATTTGACAAAAAAGGCAATAAATTTTTGCTATACAAGACCACAACTAATATTCACATTAGGGATATAAACTACACAATATTAAAATCTAAAGTAATTCTATATTAATAGTATGTAAAAATTCTGTGTACATACGAGGAAACGCATTTAGGAACTTTCCACAAACATGCTTTTTATGATAACTGCAGAAATTCTTGCGCGCTCATTGGCTTATTTTCATTGTCATTAAGAGGACAGACACAAGAATGTATAATTTATGTGAAGCGTCAACGAACGAGAGCGGATAATTTGACAATTTGTTATCATAAGAAACAAATTGATTTCAGTTATTAAGACATCTGTCCTGTTATTGACAATGAATTTCGTCATAACATTGTCAAAGTAGTCTGCGGATCTACTCGGCTATCGCCTCGTGGATCCACAGCTACTTTGACAATGTTATGGCAAAATTCATGATCAATTACAGGACACAGGCATGAAAAACTGATGTCAATTTGTTAAATTGATAACTGCAGGCCTGAAATGGTCAGTATTTGCACAAGGCATGGCATAAGCTCTAGGGCACCTAATGTTGTACCCCTTTAAACAGAGTATGGTTTTTGGACTCTAGTCTTCAATTGGATATGAATTTTTAGAAGAAGCTACTTTTTCATCTTTATCGATAAGACTATCAACAAAACCGCTTCCTAAACTATGTTTATGCCAGCTGCAACAGCCATAGGAAATCCAATTTTTCTGTTGGGTCATAAATAGGATAGGGAAAACCACAGATTTTGGGCATAAATAGGATAAGGGTTTTAGGAGACAGGCCACACACACCCCAACCCAATTTTTCTAGGAGTAACGCCCCTCCCTCCTCCTGGCCCTCCCCAACCTGGGGGCCGTGATGGGGGATTTCTATTTATTGAATAAGTTTATTACGCTTTAATTTTTGTTATCTAAGGAACTCATGAACGGCAGATTTAAGAAAGCCTTGAGATTTATGATTATTTCAATTTCTCACCGTTTTCCCAAACTCTTTGTGCAGATTTGAGAAGATGTCAACTGACAAAAAGGAAAAGAAATTTATGTAAGCTCAAGTCAAAGTAATGTTTTAGCGACACTCATTGTTTACAAAAAAATCTTTTGGTATTCAAATTTTGCCAACCACACAGGAAAATAATCCTTTGTTTCGACAGCTAATAAACCTTTGGTTGGCACATTAATGACGATAGGTGACCTAACGGCGAGTGCCGCTACCTGTATAAGACAGGCTTCAACTATGGAACTAGATAGAAGGGGATAAGACAATTCGACAAGCTTACGTTGCAAAGGAAAGTATGTCATTCATTTTTTAGAGACAACCGAATTTGACAAAAGGTCTTGAAACCAACATTTAGCTTTATAACATTAACTTATAATCTCAAAAAGCTTAAGCTTGTAAACAAGTATTTGAGGCAAATTATTTTACCAACCAGCGCTGTAGGGTCTGTTTTGTTTTGTCAGGTACTCTAATACTGCATCTGATGCTGGAAAGAGAGAAGAATTTAGAGACTGAAATAAATCTGATCTAACAGTAACAGTAGAAGAATTCATTTCCTTTAAATTTACCTTCCTCTTCGGATTTCTTGCTCATTTTGTCGAAAATTCGTTCATGGCCTTTCCCCGCCAAATTTCGTACCTCGCGCCACAATATTTTCATGTGGTTGTAAGTGACGTATATGTCATACCGCTGCTGATAATCGCAGGCGCTGGTATAAACTGAAATCGAAGCTCCCGTATGGTCCTCTTTCTCGTCTTCTCGCAGCTCTGTGAAACCGTCCGAAATGGTGAGTAGAAATCCGTGGTTTATTCTTTGAAAACATGGTCATCGTGATGAAATAGTAATTTTTTATTATAGCTGTGTTATTCTTAAATTAGGCTTCGGGTTCATTTCTCCGCATTTTTGTCAAATTCGCCGTTTTCTCCTTCGTCTCTCCATAGGCGAAAAGAACCAAAAAGGTCGGAGTAGTAGGAAAGTATGGTACTAGATATGGTGCCTCACTTCGTAAAATGGTTAAAAAGATGGAAATCACCCAGCACTCGAAGTACACATGTGTCTTCTGTGGCAAAGTAAGTCTAATATCTATTTCTGTTCACCATTAGGAAAAAAGAAAAGTTATGATTGAAAAATACTCTGTAGATATTAAAAGTTTGAGATGTAGACATGCTGCTCTTCATCTTTGGCTTTCGCTGACTTGGACATTTTAACCTGCTATTTTGAGTCGACATTATTGGCTTGGATACAGAGATATTCTTTATTTTTTCGCAGGAAGCCCTGAAGAGAAAGTGTGTTGGTATTTGGCACTGTAAAGGATGTGGAAAGACTGTAGCCGGAGGAGCCTGGGTTGTCAGGTATTTGTGATTTCCTCTTTTAATAGTGGACTGAACGTCCAGTACTCTAAAGCAGTATTCTTTCGGACCAGTTCAAGCAGACCAAGTTATGGACTGTTGATGTTTGCTCCTGCATGTCATTGATTACCCCTGTTCTTTCATTTTAGCACTACAGCTGCTGTCACAGTGAGAAGTGCAGTTCGGCGCCTCCGAGAGATGCAAGAGACATAATTTGTACAGTCTGGCAATAAACCAACCAGTTTCTAGTGTAAAACTTGAGTTGTTTGATGCAATTTCTTTATTACAGTTCTCTTTTGAGTAAAGGTCATCACACACGAGAGGACTAGTCCCTGCAACAAGTCGTGGGGACAAGTCCCATGTGAACTGGCCATTTTTGCTTCAAAATTTAGTTGCAGGGACCAACTTAGCTCCCTGTAACTAGTCCCACAAATTTAGACTAGTTTGAGTTTTTGGGACAAGTCCCTACGACTTGTTCCTCAAAACATCTCGTGAACTGTTCATGGGAAAAGTCTCTGTGACCAGTTGCTTTGTGTAAACTCTTCAGGGGACTTGTTGCAGGGACTAGTTGCAGGGACTAGTCTACTCGTGTGTGCCGACCTTAAGGCACAACAAAAATTCGGTGACCAAGTTTTAATGTTCCGTGTGTTGTTGTCACCGGCAAGTGGCTCTGTTTTCGGTGGCAACTAGTCTGTGTTCAATGCCATTAGCAGTAAAGGATGCAAAATTGCAGATGGCAACATTGTTACCATTGGAAATGAGGAAGGTCACCCATGGCAACCCTTTACTTTTAAGTCAAAACCTTGTCACTAAAACTCTGTTGTGCCTTACTTAGCCAGACTGTTTGACTCTGCCAAATATCTGAAGCCTTGGATAGTAGGGTTTACGTAACGTAACGGAAATTAAGAAAAAGACCAGCTTTTATTTATTCATTGCCTTGATGTGACTGTTACATTCATTTTCCTACACAATTATTTATGGTACACTATAAACCCCATGTTTTACATTTTCATTATTATAATTATTATTATTAAGTTAAGATTATGATACATATAAAATCCTGGAAACTTGATTTGTCCCTTAAAATTGAACAACAACCTAAACATCCCAGACCAAGTATTGAGAAATGGCTGGATGTATTAAATAAATAGCTAGTAAAGGCTTACTAAAAACCTTGCATAAAAACTCACTCTTGCCTAAATAACAATAAGTCGGTACAGGCTAAGCATTCCTAAGCTCCTTATTGGTGGAGATTAAATTTCATTTTTGCCCTTGCTCAGGCTACAAGCACTTGACCTGATTTAGCTGCTTTAAAATGAAATTGTCTGGATATACATACATCATTTTCCTTTCTGTAAAGCAGCTTTTATTCCTATCCCTGCAACCAGTCATACACACTATCAAACAGCTGCAAGTATTTGTCAGTGCCATCTCCATTTTTGTACAACATGCCTGTCACACACTTTTCAACAAATTAGGGAGTTTTAGCAAACCACGACGGCTACGGCGAGGAAATCGTCACCAAACAAAAAGTTTAAGGAGCAAAACAATAGCTGTGCACGTGCGTTTTGAATCTTGGTACATTTCTTTGCCGTCCTCTGCAAAACAACAACGTGAAATGACTGAGTTCTACGTATTTTGGAGAACGCGAACCGCAATGGCTAATTTTTCGTATCTTCTTTCGAATTAAACGTTGTGGGTGCATGTTTAGCCTGAGCGAGTTTTTAGACCGACAGGACTACTGAACAGATTTACACAGTTGCGATATTCAAAGGTAAAATATAAATTCATTTTTTGCAAGGCTTCGTCCCCGCCGTCGCCGTCTTCATTGCTAAAACTCCCTATTGACACTTGCCAAGTGTGTGTTATCTACATACAATAATTGCTTCTAAACATTTTGAATAAGAACTAGACTTTGGAGTAGCAATAATTATTATTATATGGCTAGCTCCGTGAGAGGGCAAGATGAACCAAATCGCGCGCTGTGATTGGCTACCCGAGCGGGCAAGATGGAGCCATCTTGCCCGCTCAGGACTACCCGCTGCATCCCGAAAGCAAAATTTCACCAAAAGCCATGTAATCCTTTATTGACCAAGTTTGTTCGGTCAAGATGGCTGGATATTGGCCTCGCTCTTTTTTTTGCGAGTTTATGGACCTCAACTTCGTTTCGGTCCATAAACACGCAAAAAAAGAACTTGGCCAATATCCAGCCATCTTGACCTCACACTTCATCAATAACCCATACTTATTTCTACAACTTACATAACTTTTGAAACAAAAACTTTAAAGGTGATACGATGAAAATCCCAGAGAGTGCATTTTTGAGTTGTCAGGTGTGGCGATTGTTGGGGGAGTGGAAATATTTTGTGAGAGCGGGAGAAAGTGCATAGGTTGCTTTTGGTAACAGCATCACATTGTCACATGAACCCTTTGACACAGTTCAGTTGTAAGCAACTACTCTTGGCAATAACTGACATAGTGTAGTCGCATCTGCATGGATCATTTTTGAGATGTCATGCAAATTATGGTCTCCCCCAAGGGAGCATTGTGTAACATCCCAAAAAATGTCTGCAGAAGAGACTAGACATCATGTGGTGCTTTTATAACAGTCCACACTTTATATGACAACTTGGAAATGGGCCTTTGTAATCAATGCACTCCACATCAATACCCCAACCACTTTCCCACATAATTTGTCACTGAACCTAAACTGGTAGAATCAACATTGTCTGTTTCATTAGTTGGAGTCATGCCTTCAGCCTCCGACTGGTCAAGCATCTCGTAGTCCGACACATCGGTGTTTCCTGATGAAGTCATAACGCTCTCTGGTGTTCCAGATCCCTGTCTCTGACCATTGTCATTCAGCTCTTTCGGTTCCTGTCTTTGTTTTGTTTGTGTTGGTTTACTCTCGACTGTTGTCTTGCCGTCTGGATGAATGGATTCAGAGTCTGATTCACTATCTCTGTCGATGTCCGGAAATTCTAACCCTTCCATAAATTCACCTTCTTCAAATTCCAGAGTACTGCCACCTTGGCTCATAGATGGAAATTGTAGATCATCCAAAAACACTGCAGAACTATCAAAACTTGGGCTTTCAGTATCAGGGGTTTCCCTTCCAGAGGTTCCTAAACACAAGCATCAAAAACAAAGTCAAGGCCAGAACTTCAAAATTGTTGGACAGGTACCTTTTTGTGTGAATGGCACTGATTCTGCAAAGTGCAGTTTGCATGTAATGTTTTGATCAACTAAGTTGAGTCACTTTTGACAAAGTCCTTCTCTGTTTTCCTAGCAGGTATATGGGGATTCAATTTAATTTCTCCTGCCACCACTTATCTTGGTTTGTGACTAGATTTATACTCGCCTTGTGTTTCCTGATCATCTTGTCTGTGTGCAATGGAGCTCAGTCCCTGGGAAATAGCTGATGTAATAAGTCCTTGAAGAAGTTTGGCTTCTACAGGTGGCACTGGAGATGATGGTTCTGGCGAGCTGGATTCTTCATCTTGTAAAGGAATGTTGCCTTGATCACCAGATGTGTCATCAGTGACTGGATTTAACTCCTTTGCAAACTCATCATCACTATCTGCCACAGCTTCTCCGTCTGTTGCTTTGGTATTTTGAAAAATGATAAACAATATTATATATCATCAATTATGTTATTAGAGATGGGAACCACAGGGAATATAAAATCCACAAACTCGGATTTTTAACAAACAATTATGAAGAAGTCTGTTGTAAACATTTTTTAAAACATTAAACATATTATGAATTCAAACCTGTAAAATATTTCTCAATTTGCAGCATATTGAGAAAATTATGTTGCACAACATTCAACATTTAGGTAACGTCATTATCAAGTCAAAGTGAGAGTTGATAAAAATTGTTTATAAATTATATTAATATAATTATTTTCTTTTAATTTGCAAAATTAAAAAAAAAATGCAAAAATAGTGGTTCTTGAAAATTTGTTTCTTTCTCACACTGAAAAAATTAGTCTGCATGTAGAAAGGTAAACAAACGATACCAAATCCATACAAATTTATTTTATTCAAGTTACATCTTGGATACCTTTTGTCGCAGCATCCCTTAGTCGCTTGGTCTTGCTGTGTTGCCATTGAACAACAAATGGTCGGTAAAAAGGTTCCAATGCTTTTTTGACTGTTCTGTGAATTCCATTGTGTTTTATAACAGGCCAGAAGTACAGTGCACAAACTGAAAAAAAAAACATTTGAGATAATTTTATTACTACAGTTGAACCCCACTTTACAGACACCTGCTTAATATGGACACCCTGTTATTATGAACATTTTCTCTTTGTTCCTGCAAAAGCCCAAACATTCTTTCAAAATTCAACCTGCTTGATATGGACACTTTCCTTCCCATCAACTAATTCTCATAAGAAGTTAACCTCGCTAATACAGACACTCTTTCATCAACTTTGTCATTACTGTGCTTTATCTTTTGTGAAGGGACGCAAAACATGCTACCCATATTCCCCACAGCCCTAACCAGATGTGGTGCCACAACTGTCTAGCCCAAGGTATACTATGCAGTTTTTGTTAGTCGTCAATCATGACATTTGTTTCTCACCTCTCACAATGAAATAAAAGCTGCAAACTATTTGTCAAAAGTTTCATCTCATTTGGTTTAGAGTGAAAGTTGAATACTGTTGTTCAAACATCAATAACTGACTGTTTTGCCAATAAAGGGTTTCAAGCACTGTATATAACTGACTTAAAACAGTTTCCAGTACTTTCCAAGACGTAGATTTTGATGGGTCATAATTACCGCTCTTTATCAATTGATGCTTTAATCATGGTATCAAAAAATGCCCAATCACTGGAGAAAACGTTGGTATTATTTTGACACAATACGTTACCATAGCAACACCATGACCTGCTAAAAACACCCTTAATTTCAGCTTTAAGCACTCGTATGTCAAAAACGGGACAGTGAAATTTTTTATTAGAGAATTTTGATAAGCAGGATGAGATGCAACTTTTGGCAAAGTTTAAAAAAATTCTGTAGGTGGTGTTCAGAGCCATCTCAAATTTTTGAAAAATTTAAGGTGTCTCTGAATGGCACCTACAGATTTTTTTTTAACTTTGCCAAAAGTTGCACCTACCAGTAATCATGCTTATCAAATGTTGATAATATAAAAAAATTTCACTGTGCTGTTTTTGAATTATAAATCCCTAGAGCTGTAATTAAGGGTGCTTTAAGCAGGTCATACTGTTGCTATGGTAACCTATTATGTTATGAAAAGGACAACAACGTGTTCACCAATAGTTGGGCAGTTTTTTGATACCATGATTGCAGCATCAAGTGATAAAGAGGGGTTATAACGACCCATAGAAACTAAGTGCCGGAAACTGTTTTGAGCTACCTTAATGTGTAAATGTGCATAAATGAAAGATGTAATGTTTTGTACCCTTCTTACAGAATTATACAATGTACAATAATGGTTAACTTGCACACTGTATAAATGAGGGACTTAATTTTTTGCCTCCTTATAGACTTACATGTAGCTAAGGAAAAAAGACTACCGTACGCCAAAGACGTTGAATTAGTTGATGTTATTGAAGTTTTGTTATATATCTTTTCATATTTTGCTCCTATAAAATGTGTACAGTATTGTATTTTTGACTTAATTTCCTGGCCTATAATATGGACACTTTAAGATCTCAGTGTCCGTATTAATGGGGTTCAACATACAGCATCTTCTAATGGCAGGATACCCAATTAATAAATAAAGAAGCCTTATCTGTACATTACACTGTGATAAAACACGATGGGCATTTGGGAACATGAGGGAAATGTAGAAAACACAAGCAACAGTTGAGTGTTTTCTACATTTCTGGAGTGTTATCAAATGTTCAGAGTGTTTAATCACAATGTAATACACAGCTTACACTTATTGATTTGCTTTATGATATAGATTTAAAACACCGCGAACAGAAACAAAAAAGCACACAGATCAACAAACTGGTGCAATCTAATATCACTAAAGTGCTCCATGCCTCGTCTTAAAAACTTACTCCTGCTTCGCAGAGAACTCCACAATTTTTTTCAAAGAATGTTTTTCACCATCTCTAACAAAATGTTGACTAGAGGTAATGTGGCAACAAACAATAAAACACACTTTTTCTATATTTTATGATCTGATACTACCCTTGAGAGAACACACAGGATCCTATCTATATCATAATCCATCATAAATAACTACAAGTCCACCTGAACTGACAAAGTCCCCAACAATATCCTTTTTTTCCAGCTTGGTTTAACACTTCCATGGTAATCTTTGTTTCCAAGACCTATATTGGCTGTGACCAGTATTTAAATGTCATCTCCTTGGTATTCCCTTCAAAAATAATTACTCTGCCCCAGGCTACAATGCCATGAAAACAAGGAAATATACATGGCATGCTCATTCAAAACTTTTAAATCAAGATATACAACTGAGAAGAGCATACCTGTAACATAAAACATCTGCACCAAAGGCAAGTATTGGTAAGCAAAAACTGTGACCAGTAAAAAGCCAAATAATGCAGCGTAATACTGCAAGATTAAGGACACAATCAACATCAGTTTAAAGGAGATAGTTTTTTAACCCTTTAAGCCCCAAGGGGCCTCCCTTTGACGAGTAAAATCGTCCGGCCTTAGAGTAAAATCGTCCGGCGTTAGACAGAGTAAAATCGTCCGGCGTTAGACAGAGTAAAATCGTCTGGCTTTAGACAGAGTAAAATCGTCCAGCGTTAGACAGAGTAAAATCGTCTGGCGTTAGACAGAGTAAAATTGTCTGGCGTTAGACAGAGTAAAATCTTCTGGCGTTAGACAGGGTAAAATCTGTAAGTCACTCTTAAGGAGTAAAGGTTGGCACCGAGTGCCACACTAAAAAACAAAAGACCAAACAATATAAACCTTAAAATTACTCCTAAATGTGGAAATGCAATGTTAATTCCAAGGACATAACAGTTTTGAAAAGTTGATACAAACAATTTTTCAAAAATCAGTTTTAATTATGCAAGAAAAAACATGGAAATTGCCATACCTTATATGTGCTGTCAGTTTTCAATTTATTCAGTTTTTCATGCCAAGCAACAAAGGTGGTCCAAATCAGAGCTAGTCTTGAACAAAGACGATGAAACGACAGAGTGGTTTGTCGGCTGCAGGGGCAAATTAATTAGAGTTACAGTCAACTGTATTGTTTTTGTTCTTAATTAAACATTAAACATACCGGTAAGTATTATTTAAAATAATTCACTTAGAAATAGCTTAAATTTGAATTTAGTTGCACAAGTTCACATATTAAAGTTTCCCTCGAGTAAACAAAAATAAAGTGCAACTCACAAAACTCGAAACTACACTATCATACAAGTTTGCTAATTGATTGCGTCACTGGTAAGCGAAGAACGATCTCTTAACATGAAGATTTTTAGATAAAAACAAAACAAATTTAAGGACGACAAGAATTTACCTGCTTACCTATCTTTATCGCTGACTGCATCAAATCCACCTTTGATAATGAATGAAAAAAAAAGTATTATGTTGTTTGTTAAGTAGGGGCAGTGTGTAAATAAACATTCATTAAACACGCAATCTGCTACACAACGTATACGCGTAATTGTAATAAGCTTCTCATTACAAATGTGACGTACCTTGTACAAATTGCCACACCTTGCTTCTTATGTCTTCCATCAGAAGCGATGACGCCATTACTCCTATAAGCAGCAGGACCACGCGGAATTTGCCACTCGCCATGAGCCTATAAAACAAGATGACAACAAATTAGCGGCTCATAATTTCTAACGTAAATGAGTTCCACACATTTCATCTCACCCGACAAGAGCTGTCATCGCAATAAAATAACACAACGAATGCGACGGTTTCTCCCACAGAAGAACACTCTGTACGTAGTCCCATCTTTTTTCAAGTGGCTTTAGAAATTTTTGGACTCGTTCAATATATTCGCGATTGTCGTTATATTCAGACTCCGTTGAATTTTCCATCGAGTCCTTTGCAAGGTCATCGGACGCCATGTTGTTTTGAAACTTCTGCCAAGGATATGTGACGTCATGGTAAACATTCCTGACTCGGTCCCAGGTCGCCTAGTCATCTTAGTGATGTTAGCAAAACTAAACAAAAATTGCTGTTCAGAATTTTAAGTTATGAAACTACAGCGATATGGCTATGGGAAGTGGTGATTATTCAACAGCCGTTGAAGCGAACACTAGGACGAAAAAGAACACCCTAGAAGAGAATCTTCGGGTATCTTTAGTTAAGCTGCTACTTCCGGTGTTTTGCCACTAAAGGAATTTCCGGTCAAACAACTGCATTATGGGTAGTTTCCTCTTGGGAAATGAACGAAGATATATTGAGAGTGTCTCATGAGGTGAGTAGTTTTAATCCCCTGAATTTTTTTCTGTTTACAAGTTCGGCCAATATCGTCAACTGCTTGAAAATATGAGACTCTGTGGTTCATTTGAACTCCGCTTTTTTTGTTGCCATTCGATCTTCGAAAAGAATGTTCTTTCCCGGCCTTTCAATCTCCATCGGAAATGTGTGAATGGACAGCTGAAGTCCACGAGTGACTAAGCTTTTTACCATTGCGAGAAAATGAGCTCAAAAGTTGTTTGCCGTAAGAGAAGTAAACGAAAAAGTCGACAACTACAGGCACTGAGAGATTTCACAGCAGCGGATACGTGTTATAGTGATGGAGCAAATCCTCTGTCTTTTCACATAGGTGAAATCTTCACGTTTCTGAGTCGCCGGGACAATTACTGGGTTAATGTGGAGAGAACTGTTCGAAAACACAACCCTTTGCTCAAGACGAAAGATTATTCTGCTATTGAGCGGGGTATTGTGCCACTGGACTACGTAATAGAGATGGACACCAAACAGAATGAAGGAATGTCTTCTTTGCCCAGTGAGGACGATTCTCCGGCTATTGATGGCGACGAAAGTCAAGACAACATCTTCAAGGTATTCAAAAATTTAAGCTGATGTGGTCGACTTTTGTAAGAGTTGCATTTTCCGTGACTTTTCCACTGGTGATCCCGGTATCGCCAATGTGATATTAAAACTATCTAAAGAATAAAGGAGAAGTTTATAGTCAAAATAGTTTAATTATTTTAATACGAAAATTTTCCGCGAATGAGTCGTTCCAGGACGAATATTTGTCAGTTCAGCAAATTACTATTTCCCAGCTTGGGTCAATTCTTCTCATTCGATTTTCCTTTGTAACCGTTTCGCAAATAAATCGTCAAATATAACGGCGGCCTTATCGCTTCTTCTATTTTTGTTTGTAGATATCTTCGGTCGATTACTGTCTTTGGAATCCAGACTTGAGAAGTCCTAAGGATCGAGCCAATTTAAAAATTCCTCGTTTTATTGAGTTCGATTTCACAGTGCTCGGTAGGGTTTAAAGGAGTTATCTCGAAATTCGGGACCTTGTTAATAATAAATGCATTGTGGTTTAATAATATTCTTTATTCATGAGAGTTAATATGTTAAATTTGTTAAACTACAAACTTTCACAATCAAATTATCCCCGGCTAGGCTAAAACAAATACATTACTTAAGAATTTGCTCTATACACAACGCTTTGCCAAATAAATTCATATCATAGTTAATGGAGTCTCCCTCCATTAACTATGTTCATATGAAATATTTAGTCTTCATGCATGGAGTACAAATAATATGCAAATTGCATACAAATATCGCATAACATTTTGTACTGGAAACTGGTTTAACAGGTTACTCTTTTCCTTCCAAATAAGAATACAATTACTGCAGTTTCAGGTTAGAATTCAGGAAAAGAAAAGCATTTGAATGGATCTTACTTAATTTAAGCATTTTAGCTCACTGTGCATTTTACATATCATTTGTAATTCAAGTTGCCTAGGTACAGGTTGGCCAAAATAAATACATTAGGCAAATTTTAATATGCAAAATTATCTAATAAGTTATACTAAAGCCCAGCTCTAGCCTCGCTATCTAGTCAGTCAGACACTCAACTTATTTTTAACATAGGACTGCACACTCTATAGGGTAAAGATTTTTGTAGTATTTGTAAATGTAAGTGTAAAAGAATACGTAATTGGTCACTCCCCATTGGGGCTTTTCAGGACCAATGTAAACAAACATTATTATAAATAAACATAACAAGGTTAAGAATCCCAACTGGCAGGAGGCTGACCAGTTGGCTATTTACAAGGATTTGAACCCATGACCTACGGATTTCAAATCCGTCACTCTAACCGCTCGGCCATACTGCCTCCCAAAATTATATTCTGTGGCCAGGGTAGTTACAAAGATGTTGTTGTATTTGTTTGTTTGTTTGTTTGTTTGTTTGTTGCAAATAACACACTCGTGGAATAATAGGGTGATTTTAAAACTGAAACTCATTGGAAAAAATTCTAACCTTAACCCCCTCCCTCGTAATCAGTGTCCTCAGTTATTTCCTTTTAGTAAGCCACTTGATCTATTTTATTAATTTTATTCTGTTAGGAAAGTAAATAAGTAAATACATTGATTTAATCACCATATAAAACGATACATGTTTTTTAGCTTAAGGGTGAGAGAGACAGACTGGCTGAGGAATTGGAACAATTGAAGAGGAAGCTTGATGAAGCATACAAAGAAAATGCCACACTTCATGAAAGGTTAGCTTTCAAGTAGCTTTACAACACTTAGACCATTAAAAACCTTTGTTGCATGAATAATAATACACAAGCAAAGATTGAAGTACAGCACTAAGTTATTCCACGTGTCTTGCTGTGTGTAGAGCATTACATGTACTTGCATGTTAAGAGGTGAATGTTGATAAGTTGTAAATTTTTTAAATTTGCTGTGGGTTGAAGATGCTATATGGAAGCTTGGATTGGTGTAAACTTGTCTATTCTAAAGCATAGAGTTTTTTGTTCATATTTTAATAAAATATAAACCCTTCCCAGTTGAAAAACTATGTTAAATAAACTTAGCTGACACTTTTGAAGGGAGAGTTGTGCATGCAAGTAGAATAACCAATCTCATAGACCTATATGAAAAAGGAACTTTTGCCATATTTTACACTTGTTTAACAACTGTGGTTAAAACTTCATTCTTGAAGATCTGCATGAAAGATATTGATTCTGATTAGTAGCTGATTAAGCAGCTGAAGATGCACCCTCTTTCAGTAAATAGTAATTTCCCTAACATTGCTGTTGATTTTTAAGGTCTGCACAAGAATACAAGCACAATTTACAGCTTGTTCATCAGCTGTTACAACAGTAAGACATTAAACCACTTTAAACGTGTCGAGCTGCAGTTATCCATACGGTTGATGCCATTCGTGGTTAACAAAGTCTTATTGATTTAACCTGATGAATCATGCTAACACTGCACAATATTTATTATAATTACCCTTATCATTAACAATAGACTAAGAAATTAAACATAAGAATGCTGATGACTGCAATTTGAAATAATATTAAATATATTTTAATAATTTATACTTAATAATAAATATAATCAATTAATTTTATTGTTAAGCAAGTAAGTAATGTGACTGAAAAACTTGAAAATTGATTTATTCACAAAAAAGGATTCATGTATTGAGTTATTTGACATCTAGGAATCTTTTTAACCAAGCCATTTGTATTTTATTAATGATCAATACATTGGACATGTTGTAACATAAATAATTTTGTTAAGATTCATTCATCAAACATGCTGGAAGCTTTGTCTTTGAGGCTGATAATAGTTCAAGACAGTGGTGAATTTTATTTTCATTGTTATCATCGCACAAGTTGATTAACCATGTTTATTAACTAGTTTTAACAATTTACTCTAGTTATGCCCTTCCCCTGTTACCTCTGAATTTAATGTAACTACCGGTATGTTATCAATATTAATATACTGCCACAGCTTTGTTTTCACAATCAACAGTTTAAAACCCTCTCTTGTTGTACTTTTAATTTACTAACATTTAAATAATGTTAACTTCTGATGAGCTACATAACAGCATTATAAGGTGAAGGACTGTTTACAGAAAGAGGGACCACAGCTGGATAATATATATTACCTACAGTATTAACAAGTTGTACCAGTGGAAATCAGCAACTAGAATGTGTTTATTGTTGAAAAAGCCTCATTATTAGACAGCAATATTAAGATATTTATTATTGATTTACTAAATAGTGACTGACCATTTTTCTGATTGACTGACTGACTGACTGACTGAATGACAAACAGACAGACGGATGGACAGACTGACTGTAACTGACTGACTGACTGAATGGCTGTCTGACTGAGTGAGTGACTGAATGACTGAATGACTGACTGACTGACTGACTGACTGACTGACTGTAACTGACTAACTGACTGACAGCCTGACTGTAACTGACTGACTGACTGACAGACTGACTGACTGACTGACTGGTTGGCAGACTGACTGACTGGCTGACTGACTGGCTGACTCAGTGACTGACTGGCTGACTGACTGATAGACAGACTGACTGACTGACTGATTGGCTGTCTGACTGAATGAGTGAGTGAGTGACTGACTGACTGACTGACTGACTGACTGTAACTGACTAACTGACTGACAAACTGACTGGCTGGCTGGCTGGCTGGCTGGCTAACTGACTGGCTGACAGACTGGCTGACAGACTGACTGACCGACTGACTGACTGTGACTGACTGACAGACTGACTGTAACTGACTGACAGACTGTCTGACTAACTGTAACTGACTGACTGACTGACAGACAGGCTGATTGACTATAACTGACTGACTGACTGACTGGCTTATTGTGAGTGACAGACTGACTAACTGACGACTGGCTGGCTGACTAACTGAATGACGAACAGACAGACAGATCGACAGATGGACAGAAGATGGACTGACTGACCAGTTGGCTGGCTAGCTAGCTAGCTGACTGACTGACTGACTGACTGACTGACTGACTGACTGACTGACTGACTGAATGAATGAATGAATGAATGAATGAATGAATGAATGACTTGCAGACTGTAACTGACTGTAAGTGGACGACTGACTGTGACTGACTGACTGACTGACTGTGACTCAGTGACTGAGTGACTGACTGACTGACTCTGACTGTGACTGACTGGCTGACGGACCTACTGACTTACTAACTGACTGACTTGCTTGCTTGCTTGCTTGACTGTACCACAGTGACTATAATTATTCTGTGTCTGTCACTGACTTGTCATTGAACAGTGCAAGTAATTGTAACTTAATACAATGTAATTCTTCTACTTGTTTATCATGTGAATTTATAAATTTTTCCTACTCATTGTTAATTCAGTTATCATTTGATTTTCAGGTATTATGCTGTTGGAGAAACTGTGGTGTCCACTAAAGAGGAACTAGCAATTACACAGCAATCTTTGATAGAGGTATTGCCAGTAGTTGCATGTAACATCATCATCTTTCCCTTCTCTTCCTGTGGCAAATGAGGCCATTAATCCCTCTCCTTTAAGCATCTTGGTCTTTTGCCAGCGCCTCTGTCCCTCTCTATGGCTTGAATTTGAGATGTTCTGTTTCCTTGATGACCGTTCTTCGCCACATCTCTCTTGGCCTTCCTGTTCAGCATTTTTTCGGGTGCCGTGTTAGTGCTAACATATAAATGAATGGCTTGGTGCAAGACAGGCGTAAGTGACTTTTTCGGGTAAAATTTTTTTTCCTTCAAAAGTGCCTGAAATTTTGCTTGTGCTTTTCAATTTTGTAGAAAAACATTCTCCTGTATCTTTTTTTTGGCTGAAATGCTCTTGTTCCGCTTTGTAATGCGTTCATTGTGCGCGCTTTGATATTTTGACTTCGTTTTTCTCAGAAGCAAAGTGCAAACCAGCCAAAAAAAATACAAGGGAAGGTTTTACTACTTAATTGAAAAGCACATGCAAAAATTCAGGCACTTTTGAAGGAAAAAAAATTTTACCTGAAAAAGTCACTTATGCCTGTCTTGCATCAAGCCATTCAAATATTCTCAATGGTGCTGTTAAATTGGCTTTTTCTTCTTGTCTCTTATTTGCAGGAGCAAGAAAGAAGTCATCAATATCAAAAACAACTAGAAGATATCAAGAGTCAAATCAATAAATCAGGCAATAAGTCTGCGGTATGTGTTGATCTCAGCTGTCAAATCAGGGCAGATCTATCCTGTCCAATGTACATGTATATATATTATTTAACTAGTTATTATAGTTTTGCATACTAAAATCTAATAATTGTTTGTTATCTTTGACTGCAGATTAAACTTTTGGACAAAATTATTCAAAAGGAAATCAAATCCCATCCAAATGGATTAATACAAAAGGCAAGATATAAATTATATACTAATTAATTAAAAATAATCTGATTGTTGATTTAATATGTGCATGGAAGGCTTTGTGACCCCATGAGCTAACAATCAAGTATTATTTCACTTACTGTAGGAGTAGAAAGGTCCTAGTTCAAATATTGAAAATATGCTTTTACTGTGTAATTGGGCAGAAATTGACCATTGCAGTTCCAGTTGGCACACAAACCATGCAGTTTAAGTTAAATAATGAATTAATTGCGAAAAAGTTGATATTAAAATTGTTATTAAACTGCAGACAAAATCTGAAAGTTCATCTGATGATTTAATGCTCTCCTGTGCACTTTGCCACGAAAAGATGAGGTGAGTTTAGTCTACAAACACTTAATATTAAAACTAATAATTATTATTATAACATTGTAAATTAAATTAAATGCTACTATCTACATAATAGCCAGACAAATTACTTGCAGCTCAGCTGCTACTGTTGATTTTTTTCACAAAGATATCAATAGCTAAGCATACAGTCTCTGGTCTTGCAGGGTAGATGAGCTTGCTACTCATTCCAAGGTGTGTTCATCAAAAGATAAAGGAAAACCACCAACAACGTAAGTCTTAAGCAGAATTTAGGATATGCTAATTATATTACATTAGTGCTCGTTAAGTTTGCTTTCTTTGGGTGTCTGGTGATTTAGATTCTGATATGTAAAATTGTATTTTCAGTCCAACAACACCAGGCACAGAATTACTTCGTGTTACAGTAACATGCTCTGAAACGGATGAGAAAAATGCCACATTTAAAGTTGTAACAAAGGTAAGAAATTGTTCAGAACCTTGGTACTAGTTTGCACACAGTCTTTAAAAAATCTTCAAATTTTGGAAAGAATTATTGATACATGTATCTCCTAGAAAACATATCTGGCGTATCCAGGATACTCATTTCATTTTGCACTGCACTGACCTTCATTCACATTCTGAGTATCACTGACATCGTTAGCTAGCTGCTAGTAAGAACTGAATTTCATTTTAAAATGTTTCCTTCCAATTTACCAGTAAACATGTTGGTAACAAATTGATCTTTTAATGAATTAAATATACAGTATTTTTGCTGATTGAGTGCTTGTCTCTGCTTAACTGTTGTCACGTGTGTCATACTTTCACTTGTAGACGACTCAAGAAAACTTTAAGTTCTCCGATTATGAAGTTCATCGCAGTGAAGGTGATTTTGAGTGGCTCCAGTCAGCATTGGAGGAAGCTTGTCCTGAGAGAATCATCCCTCCTATGGTGTCGCACTCTTCATTACATGGTATTCTTTATACAGATAGGAAAGAGGAAACTTTTTGCGTGGCATAGGCAGTTTTGAAGTTTGTAAAGTTTGATAGGCCTATAAAAATAATCATGAGAGAATCTATTCATTCATTTCCAGGAAAAATGAGGGAAGTTCAAAGATTTTTGTCAAGAATTTGTGCTCACAAGGTAGGAGGACTCATTAATTTGTTTAGATTAGTAAATCGTTGTCATTTATTATTAATAGTTGTGAGTTTTCCAATTTTACATGTAATGCTACATATGTACATGTGTATGTTGTAGTACATGTATAGGTCAAAGTGAAATTCCTTTGTCTCTTAACCCTAATAGTAGTTAGTAAATGGTTTGAACCCAGGAGTATCAGTAGTTCGTATTGTGTGATTGCCTGGGTGAGGGTAGTTCTGAAAAGAACTGTTGTTGGTGACTGACGTTTCGGCAACCTGAGTGGAAGTCATCTTCCGAGTCAAGTGAATCCAACGTAGCATAGTAAATGGTTTGAGCCCAGGAGAATCAGTAGTTTGTATTGTGTGATCGTCCAGGATCATGAATAATTAAGGTTAGAAGACAAAACAAAATTGAGTTCTAATCAAACTGGTTTCCAATCCTTTTACCCTGAATTTCATTTTGACCTACGACATGCACATTGCAATCAAAACACTGTGTACACCTCATAGCGAAATGTTCATTTTTAATTAACTTTTTGTTCCTTTTTAGGTTTTGAAAAAACATCATCTTCTGAACTTGTTTTTAACTGGTGAGGGTCAGGTGAGGCACTTCTTTTGATGCAATTATCACGCACCGATTCAGGATAAATGGTGACTGATTTCTGAAATGACGAAGACCCAAAGGAGCCAACTTGTTGACAGGGCCATGCTCCCCTAAGAGTTGTTTTGGATTTCAACTTTCCTGGTTTTCTAAGTCATAGCAAAAAACCTGTTCGATTTCTGTCCAACAGCAGAAAGTAGTACAGATGTGCATTTGATTAAAATGATGTACGTAATCAGGAGGCCTTGAACATTACTTACAGGACATGCAAAGAGCTAAAGAGGAGCTTGAAAAGAGAAAAAGAAAAGTCAATTCAACAGCTAATAAAGGTTTGAAGCAGGACCACTGTGATCAGAATGCTCCAGTTGTCAAGTGTCAGGTTAGTTACTTTAATTTGATTATTGAGTTTGACAAATTTTGAAAACATGGAATCCATAGATCATAATTATACGTATGTTATTGGCAATGATTTGCCATCTGGACATCTGGGACATAACTTGGCAAGTGAATAGAATTCATAACTTAGTACATAAAAAATGGCTCAAGGATGTTTTAAGATTTGCCAAAAAATGGTTCACAAGCCTTTGAATTCACTTCAAATATGCCTCTAATTTAATTATTTCCTATTTTTTTCAATATTGATAGTTTCATGGTCCATCCCTGTTAAAAGTATTTAACAGCATTCATATCATGTACAGCTGTAGCTTTATTTGCAGTTGATTATTTTAACATAGTTTCATTCCATCATAGAGATACTTGGAGCAGTTTGCCACAAATCTTGATGGCTTGATTACACACCTGCAGGATTGTTTGAACAAGAACACAATAGGTACACTAACAGCTGTGTTGACAGGATTTTTTTATTTTTTATGTGCTGCATGATTAATGGGTTGATTAATTCATGCACTTAAAATGTGTTTCTATGTTAATTTACAAAAAATAGTTAAAAATTAATGCAAGCATCATTTTCAGATGGCCCTGGTGTTTGGTTCAAATCCATGGCTGACTTTGAGCCTGCAGAAACATATTTGAAGGTACAGTGGTTACTTGTTGAAACAGTTTAAAGGTTATTTGTTTTGAATCCCAATCATGTGATCTTATTTTTGAATCGTTGTTTTCATTATTTTCAGGTGGCTACAGCAGCTCTAAGTAAAATTTGTATTGAGTTGGAAAATGACCGAGTGAGTGGCAAAAAGACAGTCTGTGATTATTAATGATTCCTATTTGTTAAATTATATTCTCAAACTCATGTCAATAATTCATCAAGTTAAAACAAAAAAAATCACAACTGTGAAGAAGGTTTGGATAACCGGTCCTAATTAACATGGATTTTGACGATTTTAATTCTCTGTTTACTCCTTAGTTTTTTGTTTTGATTTAGAAGATATATCAAACAGTCCAGACAGTGTTTCATGGGTATCCAAACACCTCAAATTTCATCAAAAATACTCCGCTGCATGTCGTATTTTCAACTCTCTTCTCAGTGTTTGTATATCCCAATGAAACACTCTCTGGTGTTTGATATACCATGTAAAGCATGGAGTGAGAGACAGACAGACAGACAGACAGACAGCTGACTGTTTGATTGACAAAGTAACACTTCAAAACTTACTTGTTTTTATTTTCTTGGATGATAATTTGTTTTTTTTTTTAATTGGTAACTCTAGGAAACAGCAGAAGAAAAACTTATAGTGAATGATCTGAAGAGTGTGTAC
This sequence comes from Platygyra sinensis, assembly GCA_019787425.1. Classification (NCBI taxonomy): domain Eukaryota; kingdom Metazoa; phylum Cnidaria; class Anthozoa; order Scleractinia; family Merulinidae; genus Platygyra; species Platygyra sinensis. The sequence continues at coordinate 51,422 of JAHPZR010002236.1, forward strand.
CACTATGTGAAAAGTGCTGAGGTATGTGGAAGAAAATTTAAACATGTTGTTGTGGTATCCTTTCGAACTACTGGCCAGGAAAACTGGTTGGCAAAATGACAAAATGCTGGGGAATGCACTAAGTATACAGTCATATGGGTTAAAACCTCTTCTGACGGATCAAGGGGATTACTTAGTATATAGACAAGTGTCTCTCATTGGTGACTTCAGGTGACACAATGAGTGACCTACTGTACATCTCTTCAATTTTAAAGGGACTTCTTCAAAGAGTGCAGGCTGCAGTAGAAACATTCTTATTCTGGGATGAGGAAGTCAGAGCTTATGAGCAGAGGGAGGTTTGTGATCAACATTTGATATCTTTGTACATTATCAATAGTTTGGTAACCTGGCAGGTGACGAGACAAAAGAAAATCATCAACCAAGGGAAACTGATAAGTTTTAATTCTCAGAACAGAACTAAACAGTGGCCATTCTAAGCTGCAGGTTTCTTCATCAGATTCTGGTTCAGAGTGGTCCACTGAAACTTAAGCTGACTAGGCTCAGAGTAGAGTTTCTTCCAACAACATCCTTACAAATGCAGATGACTTCATTATGACAATAGGTCTACATGTAAATTACCCACCTGTTCAATTATAAGGGCCTGTTAAAGACAGCACATAAAAATGTGTGAACAGGCAAAATCTAGTATGGCAATTGTGAATTCATGATGTGATAAAGAAACTACTAAGGAAGCTTGATGAACCATAAATTAAATACCACTGAAAACAATTATTTTTATTTTTTTTTAATCTGCTACTGTTGTACCATGCACTGTAATTTTAGACTAGCTCTTTGAAGGTTTTGACATGAAGTAATGGGCCCTATAATCAAAGGGGCACAGGTCTAATGTCATAATGGAGTCATTTTCATTTTTAAGGTTGTTGGGCAGAAAAACTCCATTTGCATTGCATGTTGTTGGGCAAGATACTTTAACCCCCGTAATATTTCTCTCCGCCTGGGAGTACAATTGAGTTACCGGTACCTTTTTCATGTTGCAAGTATGAATACCAGAATTTAGTACCTGCATAAATATATACCATCTTAGTCACACTAATTTACATATGAAAGAAAACAACACTTAAATAGTGGTTAGTGAATGGCTGTGAACAAGATCTCTAATGACTAGAACTGTGTCAAGTAGTAATTTATAATAATCCATTATTTATACATGTAACTCTGTTAAAATAATGTATCCTTTGGTAAATTGCAGAAGCCATCTTCAGAAGACAGTACAGATAATAGCAGTGATCAAACACAGAAGTGGGCTGTGGTGAGTAGGACCTTTCAACAAATCTTACTAAGCAAGACTGGACTCACTGTCACAGAGGAGAGAAGTACATGTATAGATTGTTCTGGACTCCTGGCCAGAACTGAAGTATGAAAAATCCTCCATAGAGGAAGTCCTCTGTTTGAATGTGTACAAGATGTTCAGTCAAGATAATTGCCAAAACTTGCCCTGGCCTGTAGTTTACTGAAAGTGATCATTGCTACTATTAATTACAGGTTTAAAGCACAGGTCTATGAACCAGATGGTTGTTTTGTATTTTTTTTCATTTTAGACCTACCTTCTTTAATTTCAGGCAAATTCTAACTGTGCTGATGCCAAAACAAGCCTTGAATTCCTTTGCAAAGATTTGTCATCTGAGCTAGCACATTTTGACTGGAGGAAAGAAGTAGAATTACGTGAAATATTGACTGAATACTCAGCACTCAGATCGGAACACTTTGAAAAGGTATCTGTTTAAAGAATCGACTTATTTATTTGAGCATGTGCAAAATTTAAACTACAGTGTATGGGTGACCAAATGTAGTATATATAGTGAACAGTTTTCAATTGAGCGCTGTAAAACCAAAACCTAACCAATCAATTACTTACCAATTAGATCAGCCAATCTAAAACTGCAGTGAAACTAAAACCAAATTAATTTAGCCTGATTGCTATCAACACTAAATTAAAAACCCCTTCATGCCAGAACATTTAATTTATTACAAAAGCTACAGTTCAATAAGAAACCAAGAATAAAAATAATTTCTTTATTGTTAATATCTCTCAGTTAGTATGTGTGCTATGATTGGCCAATTTAGTAGGCCATATTCGACTGTACAGCCCGCTAAAATTTAAAGCTGTTTTTGCTGCCAAAATGTTAAATTGTGGTTTATCATAAAGTGTTCTTAACATGTTGAGCAAGTTAAAGTTGAAAACTTTCTTGTACTTCTGAACTTGTGTATTAAAACCTGCTAACAACTTGAGAGTCTCTTAACTAACAATTCCAAATTGACTCATTTTGCTTTTGAGGTGCGTCAAAAATTGAAGCCGCTTGGCATGACAAGAAATAATTCCTGAACCCATTAGACACACAGTAGTAAGAGATATAATAAATATCTTACTAACCTCATCTTCACGGTTCCTACCATAAGTTACGGATCCTGTTTTGTCCCCTTCGATGTATGGCCTGCACACTTCACTCTTTGAGCCATAAATAGGGGAAAAACTTTGTCCATAGCTTACATGTGAGTAACGAGAACTTGGAGCTACTAAATTCACAAATTTGCTAGGCTGAAATCAATATTGAAAGTGGTCTAGTTTCCTTCTAGACCAGTAATGTTTTGCGGTGAAAAAGAATCAAACTAAAAAGCGAAACTATTGACTATTTTAGTCTAAAAATATTAAATTATGGAAGTGCCAAAAAGCCAGTAAAGAGGATGAGCAGACTTGGCAGAATTAAGTTCAGCTCATCGCCGTTTGCAAGGAAAGTGTCAGAACCAATAATAGTTACATTTTTAATTTTTTTTGTTTGCCATATAATAAACAACTTATTAACTGAGCTTAGTCAGTATGGGAGAATCTTGACTAAGGTCATGAGTACAGACCAGACGCAGTGAGGTCTTCTCACGACCTTGGTCAAGATTCTCCCATACAGACTGTCTAAGCTCGGTTTTAAAATAATACTTAACTTGGTTACTAAATGGTATTAACAAATTCATGCATGTTCATGTAACATATCCTGAGAGACTTTACCTAACAATATTACAGATAGTTCTCTTTATGTTATAAGGTAAAGTCTGCATTCGAGCCATGTGGCCCATCAGGCCAGAGCTTATCCCGGTTTCTGTAGCGTGAAGTGACCAGGAGTATTTCCACTCTACCCTGGATGGGATGCTAGTCCATCACAGGGTTACCCCCCGGAATTAAATTCGCTGGTACCCATTTATACACCTGGGTGGAAAAAGGCACCTTGAGAGTAAAGTGTCTCTTTATGTTGTAGGTCCAGAGTAAATGGTTTGGTGTCAAACTCATGGTAGAAGCACCAATAGCTGCGGAGGTACGAGCAATCAAGTGTATGGAGGAATCCTGATGAAAGTCTAAAATATAAAATGATATCACCCGGCTGACTTTTCTGGCATCCAGATTGATGATTCCTCTTCACAAGTTCCATAATGGCAGAAGAGAAACAAAAAAGAATTATAAAAGTTATTGTAATAATATATCTGGTGCTCCTCTTTATCTAAGTAAAAGTAATTATAAATTAATATTAATAATATTACTGTAAAAAAGCCTATTAAAACAGGTAGGAACACACATTATGTTAAGTGATGGTAGACTGTTATTGTCAACCAAACTTCAAATGAAATGACCTTGTTCTTAAATCATCCTTTCCATGTAGAAAAATAAAAATATTAGCCCGGGTACAGTAATTTACCTCTGTCTGATCTTGTAAAATAATAGTTTGCAAATAATAATTGTTAGTGCATTTAAATCAACTTCCAAAATTCTTAGTACATGGTGAACTACTGTTGGTTTACAAAGCAGAATCATACTTTGCCAATTAAGGTAGCTTTGAATAGAATATACTCTTCATAGTTTGCTTCTTGTGATTTTACTGTGAAACATTTTCAGGCCCCTTCCAGGCATTCTGTTAGCATGGCTGTAACTAGAACAAAATAAGTAATTATGTCCCTGGCAATGTCCATGCAAAAATTCTGACTGAGCTGATGTCCATGAAGAAATTCTGATTGAGGTGATGTCCAAGTTTAAATTCTCTTCCTTGATATTTATGGCATTTATGATGACTGTAAACAACAGAAACTAAAAATGGACTGAGGCAAGTGCCTTGGTTTCACTGTTACTAGCTACGGCCCTGGTTAGGTGGTTCGCATACTGTAGGCCAGGGGTCGAAAATGTTTCTAGACTGTTTACCTGTCTCTTGTGACAGGCAGAATTTATTTTCACTTTTCTTCACCAATATCCAACTTTTACTTAGTAGAGTCTGATAACTAACTTTGCGAGTACTGCACAGTGATCGCGACTGCAGGTGGAAAATGGATAAAGATATTATTCAAATTGATAAATTCAGAATTACTAAGGATTTTCTTGCCAGTCACCAGCAACAGGCATCAATATTTTTCAGCTGTCACTTCCTAAAATTACCTGAAATCGACAGGTGGACAGGCAACATTTCGACCCCTGTAGGCTGTATGTTTTTGTCTTAACACAGCTGTGTGTTCATTCATAAGGGTAAGGGGTGAGGGAAAAGCTAAATATGTGGCAAGTTAGTCATTGATAGTAGTTAAGAAATTGGGAATTATTTGTACCTACACTGTACAGTTTGAAATGAGTTAAATGACCATAAATTTATATTAAATAATATATTTACAAGTACCAGTATTTTACATAATTTTAATTATTACATATAAAAGTAAATACATGCTGCAGTTTTTCACTGTTCTTTTAATTAACTACTAGTTTTTTAATCCATTCCTTGTTGTTTAGATAGTTTGAAGTACTTAAAATTGGCTATAAAAATTAACACAAGTAGTAGTAAGAATTTTTGTAGTATTAAATATTAATTGTGTTAGCAAATTAATTGTACACTTCATTGTAAAAGTGTAAAATAATTCATCAACTGTCTCCTTTTTGCATTTCTCTGTACTTAGCAAGTCTATCTTGAAATTAATCTGGAACGTACTGAATTCCAAGTCATCTTGTGATGATACATTTATCCCACTCATTGCTTATTTGCCACGTGATTGGCAAAGCAGTACAGAAAACCAAGAAAGAGGTGGCAAATAATGAACTTTTGTGGAAAAAATAACAAGCTAATTTATTTATAAGTATACCAGACGGCATAAATATCACTGTATGCTCACAAAATTTCACAATGAAAAATAAAAGCCCACAAAGCATAAGCATCAATCTTTGTTATAACTAGTTATTAAAACATCCTGCAACCTTGATATAATAAGCAATTCCTGGTGGAACTGGCTATTTCTTAAAATACTGACCATTTAAGTGTGTCATAAAAAGACTCATACGAATTCTAGCCTGCGTGGCAGGCCGTAGAAAGGGAGGGAGGAAAGTCAAAATGAGCGCTGGAGGGAGAAGGTACTGTGATCCTCCCGCGTCCAATCTTCTCGTGCTTCACTAGCTTGTCTTTCCCCTTTTCCTCCCCTTTGGACGCCTGCCACACAGGCTAAACGAATTCCCATTCACTGTGCTGAAAACATCACCATGATGCCAGCAAAAGAATTGCAGTAAAATTACTCTTAGTAGATTTGCAGCCAGCTATAACAAGCATTGTTACTCTCTTACTTATACAATCATGTTGACCTTCCGAGTCTTGAAGATGATGCAGTGTTGAAGTTAACTTTTTTTAGCAGGTTGTTGCATAATAGGCCAATTTTGATCAATTAATCTATTGACTCCCAAAGCTTTTTGCCGAAAACACATTTTTTGGTGATTTTCAGGCTGGATATGGGCCAAATTAGCTCCAATCTATTCGAAAAGGCATTTGCAACATGATGGCATGCTTTTGCTTTCCACTAGCATCGTGTTTTAGACAATTTTGCTTGGGCATACACAGAAATCAAAATTTTTGGACAAGAAAGTGGCCTACATCTTTAGAATTTTTTATTTTTTGGCCTTTCTATTTTCTCCTTTTCTTATCCTTTTGCTGCAGTGATTGACCTTTTACTGGGCTTGCTTCCAGTTAAAAATTCCAAGAAAGCATCATCGAGACAGGCAACTTTTGTCATGGAGTAGCCATGTGTAGTGGCAGGAAATTTTGCTCTGAGTTTTTCACTCCAATTTCTGAGCATTCTCATGCATATTTCAGGCCCCGTTGAGCCGATTACTCTGATCTGGGTCCTGCAGAAGTTGAGCATAAATGATGCTAATTTTGGCCAAAGATGATGATGTCAGAAATGGAAGAAAGGCCAAGGCTCGTCATGGGCCTTTATGAGTGGCACAGGTTCGTTATGGGCCTTTATGGGTGGCACAGGTTCGTTATGGGCCTTTATGGGTGGCACAGGAGTCAATGGCTTAAAATTTTAACTTGGCCCTGAGGCTTTGGAGAATCAAACAAAAAAAAAATTAATACTTATTCATCCCTTGCCCTAGATGATGTGATCTGTTTTTAATTGTTAAATTTTCTTAAGTCTTGGATCCAAGTTAGAATTTATTGAAAATGGCCTATTCTTTCTTAGAAATGTGGCCCAAAGGTTCAAGATTCTGTTTATATGCCTTTTTACCTAATACATTATTTTATTAGTTATCCATATTGCAATATATGGTGAGGTGACCTCTAGAAATCATCGGGCTCATAGTTAAGGTCACCCATACACATTGCCCACTTGGTGCAGGGCATGGCAGCATTACTCCATTTGGCGTAGGTCATAGGAAAGTATCCCTCTGAGGGGTGGAGTCTGGAGGCATACCTCCCATGTAGGAAATTGCTGTGAGTTTAACATTTCACCAATGACAGTCCTTTTGAGCAAAGCTGGAACTACTGGAGTACCATAGACAGAATACTCCCATAGCATTGGCACAATCTTATGATTCTGTTGTCGATTAACTTATGTGTGCAACAAAATTAGATGTGATGTTAATAGCAAAAGTATATATTTTACAACCAAACCAATACACACAATCATGAAGTCTCTAGACCTGAGATCTGGATTTTAAATAAGGTCAAGTAAATACTTTGAACCTTAGAACCAAGCCACCAGGTTGTGCTCTGCTATCTTCTGTTTTCATTCTTAATGTAACCCATGAGCCCCAAATCTGTGAGCTGTGTCAAAGCAATGTCACTCCACCCAGCATTAGCTGCTGGGCTGGCTGGACTGGGGTGCATTATAGAAAATATTTCAACTTCACTGTCAATTAAAGCTTTGCGAGCTCTTTCCTCTGCGAACTTTCCGACACCCACAACAATCTTAACACCAATTAACTTCACAACATCCGCAAGAGACTTGTCACAAAGTTCAAGCAGCCGTTGTCTTTCACTTTTGGGTAGCTGAGGAGGAGTAATGTTTTTTCCACTTGATGTCATGAAAACAAGGGGACAATAGTTATGAATGAAACATTGGTGGAAAAAATTATCAGGTGATTTGCTGTGTTCTTTGAAGAAACTCCAAAGCCGACTTCCACTGACTTCAGCTCTTGTACAGTCCAAGCCATGAATAAGTCTTTTTGGATGTTCTCTTTCAGGTTTACCGACACATCCTTTGATTTCAAGCCAGTCCTTGACATGTGCTGTATCTCCAAAAGGCACCTGTGAAAACATAACGTAGTCCCTCCTATCTGTCAACAGCTGGCATCTACAAGTCGGCATACATTCCTTCCTTAACATAACAATTCCATTAAGGAGATGACCTATGTGAGGCGTGAGGGGTGGGAAATGGAGTGTGAGGAGTGTTAAGTGGAAGGTGAGGGATGGGAAGTGGAGGGTGAGGGAGGGAAGTGAAGGGTGAGGGATGGAAAGTGGGGGGTGAGGGAGGGAAGTGAAGGGTGAGGGATGGGAAGTGGAGGGTGAGGGAGGGAAGTGAGGGATGGGAAGTGGAGGGTGAAGGAGGGAAGTGAAGGGTGAGGGAGGAAAGTGAAGGGTGAGCTGAGGAGTGGGGGGTGAGGGGTCCAAAGTGAAGGGTGAGGGAAAGGAAGTGGGGGTGACGGGTGGGAAGTGGGAGCAGTGGGAAGTACGGGTGAGGGCCGGGTGGCTGAGTTAACACACTCAGCACAGTAATGTTGATAAGAAAATCGAGGAAAATTAGAGTAATTTAGCTCACCCCGTTTTGAGCCATTCCAAATGGACCGGGATTCATTCCCAGGAAGAGGACATTTTGTCCAGCCTTGCAGTATTTCCTAACGTAATCTTCATGGGTTTCTTTGGCATACTCAAGTGGGTTATAAACGAACGATACCGGAGAGAGAAAATTGAGCGAGGACAGTTCTTGACACAAGTTTTCTTCAAGTTTTAACAGTTCCTCACAAACGTAACTCTCTGGGTCTGTTTTCCTCCTTTTAACAGATATGATTGAATCAAGTCTATGTTCACCTCTAGTAGTAATGGCCGCCATTTTTGTTTTGTTTGTGAACAAGACCATATTAGGAGAAGGGAATGTAACCTTTTTAGAACACGTGGTCAAGACTAATTAGCGTCTTGCGTCCGCCATTGCAGCTGCTGAACTTGGGAGGAGGATCACAAAAGTATCATGTCTTCTTCTGAACCTGAACAACTTCGGAAAATCTTCGTTGGTGGCCTGAACCGTCGAACAACTGAAGAAAGTTTAAAGGAGTATTTTTCATTATGGGGAAATATCGTCGACTGTGTTATAATGCGCGAGGGAAAAAACGGCCCCTCGCGTGGGTTTGGATTTGTGACATTCGACAATGCTAAAGCTGTAGACGATTGCTTAAAAGTTAAACGCCACGAGATCGATAATTGGGAAATCGAACCAAAGCGATCGGTTCCCAAAGGAGAAGCTCAATCCAGGACACGCAAGATTTTTGTTGGTGGACTTGCAAGCACCGCCACAGAAGAAGATGTGGAGGAATACTTCACAGGGTTGTGCACGAAGTTTGGTCAGGGAAAAGTGTTAGATGTGGATCTGAAGAGAGACAAAGAAAACCCGACCCGCATTCGTGGTTTCGCCTTTGTCACGTTTGACTCTGAAGAAGTGGTAGAGAGCGTTTGTTCGATCAGTTTTCATCAAATAAAACTCAAGCAGTGTGAAGTGAAGAAAGCTGAATCTCAAGCCACAATGAGGAAGAAGGAAGAACAAGAGATGATGGCTTCTGGTGGGTCTCGCCGTTCTATAAAGAACTCAGAAGAGAATACGTCTAATTTTGGAGGTAAGAGTTTCTTGCCTACACCCAAAAATTATCCTTTGTACACTGTGACAGATATGCAAGAGCTAAAGAAAAATCTGAGAAGTCCAGATCTTTTGATCTTTTATTCCATTTCCATTTTTGGGGGGTGGGGGTGGGAAGGTAAGCTTTGTTCATCTCTTTTTAACTCGTTCAGTGGATTACCCCATGCTATTATACATTAAGTAATGGTCTGTGTCAGAAGTAGGCAAACAATAGCAGCCTTAATATTTTCGTTGTCATTACCCTAATCAAATGAATTTCAGTAGGCCTCATTGGCTATTGTAAAGTTACCTCACTTGCAATCCACTTAAACAAGTTTTCTTTCACGTGATTATCCACGGTGAGTTTAAAAACTACCATAAATGTGTGAAGTTCAAGAAGATTTTATGTGCCAATTCACAGGGAATTTAAATAATATTATAATTATTTGGTAAAAGCGCAAGTAAAATATCAGTCAGCGACCTTAAATGTTCAAAACAAATGAATGCTCTGGTTTCCAAAATTCCAACAAGAATTTTTTTAAAAAATTAAAACCGTGCTTTTTTAACTCTTTTGCGCTCACAAAAACATTACGTAGTATTTAATAATAATAATAATAATAATAATAATAAAGATCTTTATTGACATAAGAAGAATAATAAAGAAACACGTCCAGAGACAAAACGTCTGGACTTACAATTTCATACATATATCAATCCATCATGTATATACAAGACTAAGTAGCTACACAAATTCAAAAAGACATCTATTAAAAAAGCAACGTTTAAAACGTTCGGTTCTAACTGGAGGCAGGATGTAATTATGTCCTCTTTTCCTGAGGCTCCTAGCTCTCTGAACTGGTAAAAGTTCATGTAGTGGATTTGTACTGTCAGAGATTATCTCGTCCCAAAGAAGCCTGTCTTTCATCTTAATTACATCCATTATGGGAGTGTATTTGCTAGTATACCCATAACGTAAAGCTCGCTTACAGAACTTATCAATATGAGAGAGATATTTACTATAGTGGGCAGAAGCCCATACCTCAATTGCGTAAGTGAAAAGTGACATAATTAGACTGTCAAACAGCAGAGTAAGTTCTTGTAATGAAAAGCCGTAGTATTTGCAGACTCTGAGGATATACAGTCTAGAAGTTGCTTTGCTAAGCATGTTTTCAAATTGAGCGTCCCAGTTACATGGATCTTGGTTTACTGTAACTCCTAGCAGCTTTAGTTCGCTATTTCTAGTTATTCCGTCCACGGGCTCTGGAAGGGGCATTGTGGTTTTACCTTTAACAATCATCTCAAAGGTCTTCTTCATGTTTAATGTCATCAGGTTTTTATCCGCCCAGCGTTTTATATTTTCCACTTCATAAAGTGATGAATCTGTAAGGTTAGGGCCAGTTGTAACAGGCACACTTGCTGTAATATCATCAGCATATTTGATCAGTAGGGTTTCGGGGCTGACCGGTTTAATATCATTCACCATAACAGAGAACAGTAAGGGTCCAAGCACAGTTCCCTGGGGAACCCCTCTGTTAACATTGAGAAAAGTGGTAACTACTCCATCAACCACTACTCTCTGTCGGCGATCACACAGGAAGCTTATTATCCAGTTCTTAATGTATGGATTGATGTCATACGACACCAGCTTACTGAAAAGAATGCGATGGGAGACTGAATCAAAAGCCTTACTGAAGTCGAATGAGAAGGCTCTTACAAAAGCCACATCTCGGTCAAGTCGCTCAAGCCAAAAATGTTGGCACTTAATAAGGGCCATAGTTGTGTTGTGCCCCTTCTTTAGCAACAACGTTTTGCGAGAAAACGTTACCCGGAAACAATTTAAAAGATTGGAAACAATAGAGATTGCGTGATTCAAAGTTGGCTCAGTGCCTGGGTTGTAAGAGATTTTCACATTCTTTGAATAGCGTGGTTGCATGATTTGTAATCGGAGACTTCGTTTCCTAGCTCGCGCGAAGGAGAAAAGGTCTCACAATTGACCTTTCAAACAAATATATATATTTGCATATGTTCAAAGCCAAGGTTTTATTTTTTTTCCCAGAAAACTCCACCATTGCTTCTGGCGAAGTAAACACGATCTTATTTATCACTGTAAGGGCATTCCAGTAAACACGATCTTGTTTAGCACCAACAGCAGAGTCCATGGCTGACGACAGATGTAATACCTTCTTTAGCGCATTGAATATTCCCTTCGAAAGTGAACATGCAAGCAAAACGTAAATACAGCTTAACTCTGGATAATTTCAGCCTTAGTAGCCAGCAACTGGTCCTAAGTTACATTCTTTATCCTTGCAAATACCTTGACATGCATCTCCGAGGGATTTTGGCCCAATTTTGACCAAATGAACCCTCCCCAACTAACCGCAAGTTTATTTAATTCGCTAACTAGGCAAAACTCTCCTGAGGGGAGGTATGAAGAAAAGAGCTGAGAAATGGCCTGTAATTGGCTGATGATGACATCATCCGCGGAGGTTTGGGATTTGTAACCGACAAAACTAAAAAAAAAAACCAAAGGCAGAGCAAGAAACCGCCCAGCCTACAGCTGCGCGGTTTAAAAAGCTGATACAAAAGTGATTGGACAAAGAAACAAAGCCCATGCAAGTGAAGATAAACATACCCCAGCCATGTTCTCTATTTTGGCATTTTGACTTGAAGTGAATAATTTAGCCTGGGTATGTAAAAAACTGCAAGCAATGACTCTTTAAGTCCTCATTCAACTACCAAGAGCAGGCTTCCGGTGTACATCTCATGTATCAATATTCAAACTTTCCATCAAGTGTAATTTTTTGATATCGACCAATCAGATGCCTCGATTAGATTGAAATTTAGAATCAACAGTTCACAATTTTTAATTTCGTTTGCCACCGGGCTGCCTACTTCTTAGGTGGACCATTACTTAAACGTCTGAATGAACTGTTTGGTGTAAATTAAACCACAGTTTGGAAAACTAAGATTGCAAAGCCTTGAATTTTTTTTCAGCAGGTTTTCCTGGCTGGGGTCCAAATGTCGGTTTTGGTGGAATAAATGGTGGATTTGGAGGCTCAGGAGGAAGAGGTGGAAATTTTGCTTTATTCACCATTACTAATAAGCAATAGTGGCAAGCAAAGTGTTTATACAATCACAAGTAATGTATCACATATAATTATAGCTAGTTCAGATTAAAAATTCTACAGTAAAATAATTAGAACTGTACAGTGGAACCTCAAGTTAATTAACAAACCTCTATGTAACAAAGTCCCAATATCTACTTACTCCAACTTGTTTTTAAGCAGCAAGTATGTATGAAATTAATAATATTGCTAATGGAAATTAATTAGAGCATACTCGATATTCTTTCAGGAAACTTTGGCGGTGGTAGTGGCGGCAGTGGTTTTGGAGGGGCAGGTATGGCTGGTGCTGGCAGCATGAGCAGCTTTGGTGGTGGTAACTTCAACAATCCAGCAGCTGCTGCTGCTCTCATGGCTGGTGGGTTCAATCCAGCTGCTTTCGCTGGATTTGGCCCAGGAGCAATGGGCAACTTTGGTCCTGGTTTTGGGTTTAATGGTATGGGCTTCGGTGGGTTTGGTCCAGGTTTCTTTGGCTTTGGAGGGTTTGGCCCTAGTGGATTTGGTGCAGGAGGTGGTGGTGGAGGTGGCAGTAGTAGTAGTTCTGGAGGAGCGAGTGGCTATGGTGCTGGAGGAGGAAGTGGTGGCTATGGCAGAGGTCTTCCTTCTGGACGTGGTCTTTCCCATAATAGTTCTAGCAGCTATGACAAAGATAGTTCTAGTGACCTTCCAGGTTACGGATTGGGAGACTTGAGGGGTGCTCCTGCTGTTGAGCGTAACCCCTCTTCAGTTCTCCCTGGTGCAAGTAGTACTGGCACCTCTGGTGGCGCATATGAAGCATTAAACAATCCCCTAGCTGCCCCCTATGCTGGCTATCCTGGATTTGCTGGAGGGTTTGGAGGCTTCCCACCTATGGGTGACTGGAGTCAGTTTGCTGCTGCAGCTGGTGGAGCGTCAGGTGGAGCGGGTGTAGAAGGCTCTGGTGATTATCAGATTGGTAACTACAGTCAGATGAGTTCAAATTACGGCCCAGCAAGCCGCTTGAACAACCGCAATATCTCTGCAGGTGACAAGAGCAACAGAGTGTACAGGCCTTACTAAGGTAGGCTGATGTGTGTGATTATAGTTTCTAAGTTTTGTACTTGCAAATTCATAAGTATGCATTTATAGTATAATTTAATAAATATTATTTTTATATTTTACTTTCATTTTAGCTTTTTTAAAAAACTAATCAGGTGGCTCAAAACAGTTTCCGGGACTTTCCAAGACTTAGATTTTGATGGGTCATTATAACCACTCTTTATCAATATTGATGGTACAATCATGGTATCAAAATACTGCCCAATCACTGGTGCACACGTTGGTATTTTCGTTACATAATAGGTTACCATAGTAACACTATGACCTGCTAAAAACACCCTTTGTTTCAGCTGTAAACGCGTATATTTCAAAAATGGCACAGTGAATTTTTTTCTTATTATAGAATCTTAATAAACAGGATAAGATGCAACTTGTGGCAAAGTTTTAAAAAATTCTGTACATGCAGTTCAGAGCCACCTTAAATTTTCAAAAATTTAAAGAAAGACAGGTTTGTTTTATTCACAAAATTAAAGCTCCAAAAAGATAGTATTTTGCTGTATGTGACATTAACACTCAGTTAATAGAAATCACTTGAGGGTAGACTGATTGAGGTGTTCATTGCCATTCCAAATGATGTGGAGTAAATCTAATTCTATGAGAGTTGTTTAATGGACTGTTCAGTTGATGTTATTCAGTTAACATCATTTATCTTGACAACCACTGTTTGCATTAGGATTCTGGGGAACAACTTATGCTCTGATTTTTATGTAGTATAAATATCAGAATTTAGAGTCTAAAAACAGTTTTTTTCTGGTTTCTGCACCAACATGTAACTATGTGCTAGCCTTTTTTCCCAAACCTTTCTGAAAAGGAGTAATCCATGACATTCTAAAATTAATACAACGTTGAAAATCCAAGACTGATCCCTTGTACATGTCTGTACAATTAAAGTATTCTGCACTATTATAATAAAAATAGTATTCATTTTTACTAACAATTTGGATGATTTATTCCAGGATGCTAACAGTAAAGTAAGTATGAAGTAAATTTTATTTATCAATAGTAAGCCAGTTTCTGTGACAACAGGATATTTTTAAGCATTTTGGGTCATTTCTGTTTGTTCTGTTGTGTTGTTTTGGTACTGTAGCTTTTCTGCTGTTTCACACTTTACTGTGCAGAGGCCTTTCTTGTTTCTTGAAATAGCCTCAAGCATGCAAATAGGCCTTATTGCAGTTTTCGGCGCTATCTTGACGGGTAGGCAAAGCGGTCAGAAATTACAGTGTTTGTATGGGAATCCAGTGGCAAATATTTTTTCCAAAATTGAATTTTATGAGTCGCAATGTTAAAATACTGAGCAGAAGATTGTATTCACCAAGTTTGAAGGATGTAGCTTGTCTAGAAGGTGCTCAATTAATTTTCCTAATTTTCCAGACATTTGTCTACAGGTATATTTGACAGGGTAGATGGGGCGGTGCGGGAAAATAATTAGTTTCCAGACAAATGCATTAACCTACATTCTTCAAACTTGGTGAATACAATCTTTTACTTAGTATTTTAACGTTGCGATTCATAAATTGCGTTAAATTCAATTTTGGAAAAAAGTAATTTGCCATCGGATTCCCATACAAACACTGTAATTTCTGACTGCTTTGCCTACCCATCAAGAGGGCGCCGAAAACTGTGATAAGGCCTATTAGTGCAAAGTAGTGCTCTAATGGCTCAATAATAGGAGTGTCAAGGCCACAGTTTTTCTGTTGCTGTTGTTCATGCTACTGTTTTTCATTCACTAACATTGTGTACTTTAAATGCAGGTATTGTAGCAGTGAGTGACAGACAGTTCAGCAAGTAAATGACACAGAGTTGAAATGGCAGAGTAGACAGGCATTCACAGCTGTGGAATCTTATTCAGTTCTCTCCGAGTATCTATAGTATGAAGACTAGAAAAGCCGCTACCCTAGACATTGAGCTGTAGAAAAACAACAGGAACAGTAATGTAAAACTTTTAAGTCTTTTAGCAGCTCAAGTTTTTATTCAATTTAAGGTATGGTGTTAGTAAAATATAATCAACTCACTTTCTAAAATTGCACCGCACCTACTGGATTAAACAGGATGTGTAGATAGATCTATTGTTCTCTGGGTTAGAGATAAAAAATCTGTTATGGTAATGTAGCTCTTCAGAGTTCAGTTGGATGTGGCTCAATTTTCAGATGCAAGTGTAAAACAGTTTATTGGAGATTCTATGCAGACCTGAGATTCTATGCAGACCTCATAGTCGTCAGTTTAGAATTTTGAGGCGTTGAATAGGCCATTTTCGATATATTAAAATTCTAACATTGCTCCAAGGCTTAGGGGAATGAAGCAAAACAAAATTGATCACTCAACTTGATTGGTTTTTTTTAGCTTTTTTTCCCCCAGTCTCGGAGACAAGTTAAAATGTTAATATTAATATCAAAAATGGCGTACAGTATTTCACTTGCAAGGTATAGTTTGAGGTTGTAAAGGCAGATAACACTGTTAACTTGTACTTTCTGCATGGAAACCGATTGAGTTTATCATAATAGAGAAACGAGTCAGTTCAAGGGTAGAAGCCTGTAGATCAGTGCTGGTCTTTGTATCCAGCCTGCCTAAGCCTTACTATAGAATCAATTTTAGAAACAAGACAGGTAATTCAGTGTGACAAGCCCTTTCTTTGTAAGGTGAAGAGCTTTTTTAGTGTCTGGCACTGAGGATAGTTAAAGAGATTTCGTCATACAACTTCTAATTATTGAGTAATTAGGTATTATTGCAGTATGTGATCAGGAAAATTTGAGGAATATCGCACCTGGTTTGTGTTGAAATTGGTAGCACAGTAAAACTAAATATTTATTGTAAATGAACAAGGATTAGTTAGCAAAGCTGTGTTTTTTTTATAATAAGGCAGTCATCTCTATCGTAGTTGAATTAAAAATCTGAACTTGGAGTGTTAGAGTCAGTCTCTTTAAATTTAGACGTTAGAGATTTAGACATTCTATGGAATCAATATTTTTAAGATTTGGCACCTACACTCTAAGAAGCTATGTTTGGCTAAACAGGTGTGTGGCTTAGATGGAACAGGGTAAAAGATTTAATAATACTTAATACTTAATACTTGTAACGCGCATTTTTACATGACGTTATTATCAAATAGGCAAAATGATAAACAAACTGGATAAACACTGTAACATATACAAATATACATTAAAAGCATTCGCTAAATTAAATAAACCTAAGCTAAACATCCTCTAGTGGTTTACAATTTTGGGAAAGAAGGTGACGGTTGTTCAGTGTAGTCTGTATCGGGCACTTGATTTTTGACTTGTATCAATAGTTTTAAAGCACCTGAAAAAAACAGCATTTTGTTAGGAATACACATCAGGTTTTCTTTTAAAAGAGATATAGCTTTGCAAAGTTTAGACATTCTTGGTTCTTCTCCACTTCACCTTCACAACTGTGCACTTCATGAGTTGTTGACGAAGCTAATTCGGTCTGAGACATAGTTGAGGTTCGTAAACACGTAAAATATATCAAGGCCAATATCCCGCCAACTTCACTAAATAAACTTGTTCATTGAAGGATTTATTATATGACTTCGATCGACTTTGGAGAAATTTTTTCTTGCGGGACACGGAGAGGGTAAGATAGCACTATCATGTCTTGTCTGCTCAGGTTAATCAATCACTGTATTTGGTCTATCTTGGCCACTCGGTTACATGGAGCTAGCCTTGTAATAAAACCAGATCTTGTAACAGGTTGATGTTTTCTTACCTGAGTTTTCAGCTCACTCATTGAGTCTCTCTTTCCTGTGTGTGCAGCATGAGGAGACTGGTGAAGTTCAAGTGAAATTTAGTCAGTCTTAGCTGCAAGATTTTAATTCAGTTTTCAGTTTTTGTATGCCCCCTGGCTAAAAGAGTTTGCTTTTTGAGTGTCTTGTACAGTTGTAATCTAGGTTGTCAACCATAGCTTGGAGAGGCGAAGACACAACCCAGCGCTTCTGCCAAGCGTTGTGTGACAGCCAAATAATGGCCACAAGGAAGGAAGAGGTAGTGAGATACTGATAACCTATTTAGGTGTCAGAAATAATCCACAGTGGGGTTCTCTATGAAATGCGGCAAACCAGTGGGATATGGAGCCGAAAAGATATTTACAAAGACGCGCTCTGTGTGTTTTCCTGTGGCAGACGTTCTTGTGACTTATCACGCATTCTTCCCTTATTGTGTGACGAAGGGCGTGTGCTCAGGAGGCTGTAGTAATCGACCCGGTTCCAGTCGACCGTGCACTGTCACGAGACAACAAGTGAACAACTTCTGGTTCCATTGAATAACGTAAAGGGTGTTTAAAACCGAGAAGAGTTAGCTTTTACGAAAGTCAGGTTAGAACATGGTTTATGAGTTTCCTTTCTTACTGTCCCACCACTTGTATTAGAAAAATGTTCTCGAGTGTATGTGGACGAAACAGTCTTCCATGAGGTTTGTAATGTTGCATCAAAATTAGTAAAATAGAGAGGCTGTGCAAATGTTCGGTAAGTTTTTATGTTTTGTACGTTAGACTATGTGGAAATAAATGTTTATTATATGTTCGTGTTTTGATTTTTGTTTTTGATGGAGATCTTATTTCATTGCGTGGCGATAGCTCCCTATATTCGCAGTGACGGTTAGTCGTTTCCTTTGTCACGTTCCTCTCTTTTGTGCAAGCACCCCTCCCTCCCCTTCCCTGGTATACCATATTTCATAGATGTGTTGTTTGTTCCTGGTGTCGATATTTTACCGATTTAACTTGATTTAATTTTGATGGGTCATTATGACCACTCTATCAGTCAATGCTACAATAATGGTACCTAAAAACTGCCCAATCATTGGTGAACAAGTTGGTATTATTTTCGTGACACAATAGGTTACCATAGCAACACTATAGCCTGCTAATTAACAACGACGTCAGTTTTTCATGCGTCTGTCCTGTTATTGATCATGAATTTCGTCATAACATTGTCAAAGTAGCTGTGGATCCACGAGGCGATAGCCGAGTGGATCCGCAGACTACTTTGACAATGTTATGACGAAATTCATTGTCAATAACAGGACAGACGCATTAAAAACTGACTATCCGTTTGGTTTTTACCATAACAAATTGTCCGCTCTCGTTCGTTGACGCATCGCATAAATTATAAATTCATGTGTCTGTCCGCTTATTGACAATAAAAATTAGCCAATGAGCGCGCGAGAATTTCTGCAGTTATCGTAAAAAAATTTATTTCAGCTTTAAGCGCTTATATATCAATCGAAAATTTAAGGTGGCTCTGAACCCCATGTACAGAATTTTTTTAAGCTTTGCCAAAAGTTGCATCTCATCCCGCTTATCAAAATTCTATAATAAGAAAAATTTCACCATGCCGTTTTTGAAATATAAGCGCTCAAAGCTGAAATTAAGGGTGTTTTTAGCAGGTCATAGTGTTGCTATGGTAACCGATTGTGTCACGAAAATAATACCAACGTGTTCACCAGTGATTGGGCAGTTTTTTGCTACCATAACTGTAGCATCAAATGATAGAGAGTGGTTATAATGACACACACTGGAAACTGTTTTGAGCCACCTTAAACGACTTTTTTAATCCCGCTTTTTTCTGTATGAAGAGAGAGCTTAGGCTTTCTGTGGGTAGAGCATTAAAGTCGCTTAGAAAGCCATGGCTCACCAAATGCTTACTAAAATCAAGCAAAAAAATAAATCTTATGCGAATTTCATTCTGTACACTTTGTCCATGCAGTGAACAATTCGCAAATACAAAACCTACAAGAATAACCCGAACCACTCTCCTCAGAAAGTCCGAGAAGCGTTTCTATGAAATAAAACTTGACAGAAGTAAAGAGAGAATCAAACAAACGTGGAAATGAACCGAAACAAAAGGAAGTAATGTTTCAAACACTAGAAACGGTGTTTCATCGGGATAACCAACACCGGAAGAGAGTTGAAAACACGACGCGCTGCAGCGAGTATTTTTGACGAAATTCGAGGTGTTTGGGTAGCCGATGAAACACTGTCTCGAGTGTTTGAAATATCTTCTCAATCGAAACAAAAACGAAGGAGTAAACAGAGAAGTAAAATCGTCAAAATCTATGCTAATAACAGCGGGTGTCCAAACCTTCACACTTGTGATTTCTTTGTTTTAACGTGATGAATTATTAATGAGTTTGAGAAGGCATGCATATTCAACAATGCATTTACGTAACTATGGTCAAGACATTACCAACCCACAGATAGCTGTCCATAAATTTGGCAATATTTTACGGACACTCGTCCGAACTTGGCAAGTAAGTCAGTAAGACTCAAAATATTCAAATTCAAATATTTCAGAGAGTTTATCAATTATGCACTGGCTGAGCTGCTGACGAAATTTACCTCTCTAGCTTTAAAATAACTCTGCTCAACAGCAAACAGTTTTAAAGATGACTGAAGGCCCCGGGAGTAGACAATATACCAACTCAATAATTAAAAAATCAATCGATGTTATCTCGGATCGCTCTGGGTTATTTGCCGCGGATAAACTCAACTTGTTTAAGGCATGGGTCAAAGGCTTATACTGATGAAAGTAATTTATTAGTTATATTTCTAAAGGTATAAATGGCAATGGAATCAGATTTAGCACACAGTTAGGTTTTAACGTCCTGAACATTTTAAAGTAGAATTGTTATTTATGACAAGTCACGTGACATGTCGCGTGACGTTTAGCCGGGAGAGCAGATTTTGAGAAAAACCTGTTTATATAATTGAACATTATAAACATTACATAGATAAACATTTGGCATTGTTTCGTCTTCATGGCTCGCATGATGGGGATATTCTCCGCGCCAGTGATCGGGCTTAAATTCCAGTAGAAACAGCAAATTGGTCTGTTACGGCTGCCAATCCACGTAAATCATCACGGCAGTTGTTACTTCACAAATGCTTGCCCTAAAAAGGCTCAGCGACAACACAGACTTCATCTTTGAGAGTTGTTTTGATTTAATTATTATCAGCAAAACACAGGCCACAGGCACGCGTTTGACAGATCATCCCTTTCCGGGGAGGGGGGGGGGGAGGGGGTATTTCTAGAAATGAGGTGAGTTCCTTGAAATAAACAGGTATAACTCCCGAAAGTGTAACAATTTTCAAACTGAAGAAAAGTTATTAATTAAGAAGTTGAGAACTTTCGAAATTCCTCGAGGTTAATTTCAGCTGCGTTAAGAAATCTTTTGTTTGCGTTCACGTTGAAACGCCGTCGGGTCCCTCGTAAATTGACTGTCTCACTGTGGTCAAGGGCGCGGGAACTGAACAATGACAACAACAATATAATATTACGTATTCCAGAAGAGAGATGACCTGCTGACTGACATTTTGGCAATAGGGAACGATCACTCTGTGCATTCTACAACAAAAACATGGAAAGCAGTTGAGCCCCGCGGGCAACATGTGTTCATATGGCCGGTATTAGTAGAAAACTCTGAGAAAGGTGAGTAAAATTTGCTAATTATAACTATGTCAGTGACAAAAAATAAGCTAAGAAAGAATATTGCGTAAGTGGTTATCGCTATGGAGCGATTTGAAAGATCATTATTGTTGGTCGGAGCCAACTGTTCAGGGATCTCAGTTTGCGGTATATATCAGGTTTATGTTCCCTTATCAGAGCTTGCTCGGTCTCTACCAGGCAAGGGTATTTGTTTTGTGAGTCGGTTAAGGCGATGTTAGACTGAGTCACGTGGAATCCAGAAACAGACTTGTTGGATACTGCGTAAAGTTTGAACCAATTTCTAGAATGAACCATCTACACTGAAAGGTCAAGGTAAACGTCACCGGCCTGACCTTGATAAAAACTGCTCAATTCATTGGGCTCTTTCCAAGCAGTGAAGTAAAAACAAAGCAAATTAAAGCCCAAAAGAGCAGCGAAGTGGGAGACTTACCTGATAGTACCGTTGTTAATTTCTCACCTTTTGCAAATATAATCTTATTTTAATAATTTACGTGATCTATTTCTATATTCAGAAAGATGAAATGACTACCTCATCTCTGTTATGCTCAGAACACCTTAAAAAATGCTTTCAGAATTTTAATTCTTAACCGCACAGTTTTCAGCGAGTGGTTTAGACAGTTAAGAAAATAGCTAAGGAGAATGGCAAACTCGAGGTAGACAAATTCATGCTGGCAAGCGTCTGTCAGTTTAACAGGGTGCAATTTGGAGCTGTATGATATTTCCAGCTTATGACTCACTGCCAGCTGATTCTGACATATACACAAAATGACAGACCTAAAAGCATGCAGACAGCCTGTATTGACTTCCAGCATCCATGTACAATCTGTTGTGATCTCTACCAAGCAGATCACACCATCTGTACCCCCGGGTATGTACTAAACTAGTTTGTTGATCAAGACCGAGACCTGGCCCGGGGACTAGACAATCTTTCACACCTCCCCCTGCACTCTTTTCTCAGACCCCTCCCCCGTCGGGATTAGCGTTAGCCGTTAATACCATGCAGACGTTTCAAAATCTCGGATTATCGTTGTTCCAGGAACTTTTTTTCCTCTAATATCGCTTACAAAAGTTCTGAAGTTTCAGGAAAAAACAACACCTTTTTTATACTTCATGCTATATTTGAAGCCATTTGAAATAAGAACAAAAGTCTATTTCTATGGTAATATTCCACCAGTATGCTAATACCTTTGGCAAGTTCAATGTTTCTGCTTCATTGGGAACCGGGAGCCAACCTTTTAATTGCTTGAGAATAACCCACTGACTGTACTTCTATATTTATGCCTGGATATCAGTACAAAAGACTATTTAGAATGGCTTCAAAATCATTTTCAAAGTTTTACCAGGTCTTCAGTAGGTCATTGACGTCATAGTCGGTCTGTGGTTGATGATAATTGGTTGTTAGTGCACGATAGTTCAGCCAGTCGGATTGCGGGATTTCCAGGCGGTCTAGAACTGTTTTTATACCGCTATATAAGGGTTCTAACTCGCAGCAGAGACTGACTGAACTAATAGAACTGTCCCTTTACCGATATATAAGGGTTATAACTCAGAGCAGAGACTGACTGAACTGACAGAACTGTCCCTTTACCGATATATAAGGGTTATAACTCAGAGCAGAGACTGACTGAACTGATAGAACTGTCCCTTTACCGATATATAAGGGTTATAACTCAGAGTAGAGACTGACTGAACTGACAGAACTGTCCCTTTACCGATATATAAGGGTTATAACTCAGAGCAGAGACTGACTGAACTGATAGAACTGTCCCTTTACCGATATATAAGGGTTATAACTCAGAGTAGAGACTGACTGAACTGACAGAACTGTCCCTTTACCGATATATAAAGG
>JAHPZR010002237.1:0-2500 GCA_019787425.1 Platygyra sinensis
AATACACTTACACCGACACAAAACTGTGATCAGAGCCTGTCGAGGCCGCAAGGACCCCAACAATAAGACACCAGCACCACCCCCACCTCCAACCCCCCAGGGTGAAGCTGCTGTGGGTGAAGAAGAGGACGCTGAGAGTAAAGCTAGGAAGAGGCGAGGCATTGGAGAACCCAGAACTGTAGTCATCCACAAAGATAAAACAGAGGGCCTAGGAATATCAATCACAGTAAGAATAAATTAGTAGTGCAGCTGTTTATGTTTATTTGTAGAAAACAGTGTGGGCTTGTTGTGGTTTTGTTGGACTGGGGATGGGGTAAGGAAGGTACATGTATATGCTTCCAGTCTTTTGACATGGATCATTAGGCAGCATTATTAAAATATCATTTTCTACTTTTTTGTCTTTTCCTGTTCTCTAATGTTGTAATGTACCTGAAAATGCATTTAATGTCCATATAGACCTACAGATTGGGAGAAGAAACCAATTAAGATTCCTACTAAGAAATTAATAAGCATTTCGAGAGGTGTCTTTCAAATGCTGTAATATTAATGGGTTGAAAATGTGGAATACTCTTGTCACAGTATCAGTTCCCAGGCTACAGTTCTGAATTCAATTGTGCTCTCAGTTTGGTACATTTCTTCAGGCAGCTATGTTTAGCCACCTTTGTTGATTGATTCTTTGAGTTAACTTGATGTGTGTTGTATGTATTGAATTATCATTTTAATTTTGTAATTACTGTTATTTATGCCATATAGGTACGTACAGGCGCATACACTGTATATGTGGGCTCCATTAACCTCTGCTAAACTGGAAATTCTTTTTTAAAAATTAATTAGACAGAATTTAACGATCTGCTGACCAAATATTTAAATAGTAATGATAATTATTTTTTTTAATAGGGTGGAAAGGAACATGGTGTGCCAATCATTGTATCCGAGATCCACGAGGGTTTACCTGTAGGTAGATCAGGTGGTTTATATGTGGGTGATGCAATACTTGCAGTTAATGGAATTGATCTACAAGAAGCCAAACACAGTGAAGCTGTTAAAGTCTTATCCAATGTACATGGTGAGATAACACTGGAGGTTTTGTACGTTGCTCCAGATGACTCCAGTGACGATGAGGACACATGGGAAGAGGACGAAGGACAGAGGTACATGTAATAAAGTATACAAACAACCATTATATCTTTCTCTAACCTTTACCCCTTAACAAATACTACAAACTTAAGCTGAAACTCTGCCACCCCATACCCATCAGTACTTAATAGCCCTCCCTCAGTATATCAATATTCTAACATGGCTCTGAGGCTTTTAAGTCAAAATTGTAAATTTTTAAAGTTTCGTTTGTCTCTCAATTCCCAAAAGAGACTTGGATACAAAGAATTCAATACCAAATATGGAAGTTTGTTCTGAAAGCCTTGGAGCCTTGTTGTAATATTGATATATCGAAAGTGGACTATTGTATCAAAGTAATGTATCTTTGTGATACTACAATAATCTGCACCTTGTTGAAAGTCGTTGAAGTAACCACATACCACATTCATGTCTAAGGTGACATGATTGCCCATTTGTTGCCGAGGTAAGGGATATGTAGTGTATATTGACACAGAAGCTTAGCTGAATTTTTTGTTTTTGTTTGTTGTTTGTTTTGATAATGTGGTATTGTTTGTATGTAGGTATAGCATGTTGGGCAGAGTAGATGACCCAGCGAGTGAACTCTCTAATGGCGATATGTACATGACAAACTCGAAAAGAGATTCTACCAGAAATCAGACCTCATCTCAAAATGATGACCAACGAAGGTACATGCTTAATGTTAAATAGTAAATAGTGCTTTTATGTGTTGAAATTATAGAGGCCTGCGTTCATGTAGTCTCTCAGTTGAGAACGAACCAGACAACTGTGTATGTCTAGGAATGAAGTCTTCATACGAGCCAAATGCGTTAGGTTAAGGTGGCCGGACACAATTTTCAAGTGCCTATTGCCTTAAGAATTCACCGTTATTTTTTGCTATTTATGCTTGTGTGCCCATTTTTCGCAAGATTCAAGGTCAACCACAAAAGGGTTTATTCTTGCATTTTGGCTAAGGTGTGTGTCATTGCCATAGCAATGACGTAGTAGGTGAAGAATACAGATGAATAATGAAAGTTCATGTATCTGAACTGTGGAAAATGATAAGAAGATATGATTGATCATCGCAGTTATGGACACAACTTAATCAGTTGTGAAATTAAAGCCTGTTCAATATATTCACCTGTATTCTTTACGTACTACAGTTATATTTCGAGCTCACGAAGTGGCCAGTTTCCGATTGGCTTGATGCATGTACATGTAGGTCAGTTGGTGCAGGGGCGGATCTAGGGGGAAGGTGCAGGGGTCCACACCCCTGAGATGAAGCCTTCTTCGTCGTATTCGCTTTTAAAATTTGTTTACCTCACTGGTCAGTGACGTCATTCCTTAGAGGTGCACCCCTCCTAAGAAAAATCCTGGGCCCGCCCCT
>JAHPZR010002237.1:7500-10476 GCA_019787425.1 Platygyra sinensis
ATAATTGCACTTTGAACCACTACGGCTTAAGCAGGTGCATCACACCTGACAAGGGCCTCTTCTCCTTTTTTTGAAGAGGAGAGAAAATGTTTCTTGGCGGAGAAGAAAAGTTCCACCCTAATTGGTATGAAATACGCTTTTTTAATGATATCAAACACTTCAGACCGAGTTTTACCACATTTCAAAACACCAAGGAGAGAGACGAAAAGAAGGCGGGCAGCAGAGTATTTCTGCTGAGGGACTTTGAGAAGTTTGAAAATTTGGTGAAACAATGTGGCAATTCATCAAGTTTAAGCAAATAATATCGGTTATGACCATTACGACCTGACACACGCCGCATGCGCTCCTCAATAAGGCTGTTCGCTGTTGGTTTGACTAAATGACTCAGTGCATAATCGAGATTAGGGACCGAGGGGACAAACAATCGATAACTTTTAGCGAATGGTGAAAGGTTTCCGACCCGTTATTAGCATCATGACAGCTCTCTCATCTCCGGTTGATCCTCTTATCCATTTCAATTTGATGGACATTCATTCTTGTTATCGTATCTCAATGCCACTGAACAGGGAAACCCTTTTTGATTACGTTTTAATGATGTTTTATTACTCGGAATGTCAAATTACTTCCTTTCTCCGAGGTCGAAGAAATTATTTGTTAGCCAAAGCAGACAACAAAAAATGGCTTTTCCACAGTAATTGTGATGTTTAGTATTGTCACAGTTAGGTTATCTCTATGAAACCTTCAATCAGTTTGGATTGTACACCAAATGAATTGTTGGCCTGATTCAGTCTTTTTTTATTAGAAATTACAGACTGAGATAACACTAAATTACAACTGCTTCTAAATTGAAGCTTTGACTGATAACACTGAACCGCAGAATTACAATTCATTTCCGATGAAATTGTGACGGATGCCTTGTGCCGTCTGCTTCTGATCTAAGTGAACGCTATTGCCTACATACAATTCGTAACGCGACTGGAAAACTACAAAAGAGGAAATATGTCATTGAGAGACAACACCACAACCTTGGTAACTAGGAGTGATACTATACTTGTGAAATGGGCATGTATCTTTGCGGATTCCTATGATTCGAATGCAGAGAGATTTTCCAAACTTTGTGCTTTTGTTTTATTTTACTGGGAAGTTTTCTCGGAAACATCTCAATAATCATCATCGTCTGCAAGCGTCGAGATTTACGAAAAACAATTAACTATTTCATCGTAAACATGGCTGTCTCAGATCTGCTTTTCCCACTGGTTGTAATTCCTGAGCAGATGACCAAAACAGTCACTGGTTCGTTTCATTGGCACGTCAGTGGAGTCTTAGGATCGTTTTTTTGCAAGTTGTTTTATTTTGCAAGCTCGTCGTCTCTATTTGTTTCTGTTCAAAGCTTGGTATGGATAGCAATTGATAGATTTGTCGCCGTAGTTTTTCCATTAAAACTTGGGCTTATGTCAAGCAAGATTTGCACGATAGCTATAGTTTCTACGTGGATTTTAGCAGGCGTTTTCTATTTTCCATCGTTGATAACTTGGGAGGTTGTTGAATTTGGAAATAGCACGTATTGCAGTCCAGTGAACATTAAATCAATTTTCCTAGCAAGGAAGGTGATGCAGCATACAACTGGCTTCATGTAACCATCCGCTTTTTGGTTCCGTTGTTGGTAATAGGCGTTTTATATACTGCAATAGCTATTTCCTTAAAAAGAAGGAGTAAAGCTCTCAGGAATGTCGAACAATATGAACAACAGCATTCTGTACAGAAGCGAAGACAAGCAACTCAAATGGCGGTTGTCATCTTAGTGCTGTTTTACTGGACTGCACGACGTGCTATTTCCAAAATTCAAACAACCTCCCAAGTTATCAAGCGATGAGAAAATAGAAAACGCCTGCTAAAATCCACGTAGAAAACTATAGCCTATCGTGCAAATCTTGCTTGACATAAGGCACCAAGTTTTAATGGAAAAACTACGGCGACAAATCTATCAATTGCTATCCATACCAGCTTTGAACAGAAACAAATAGAGACACGAGCTGCAAAAAAAACAACTTGCAAAAAAACGATCCTAAGACTCCACTGACGTGCCAATGAAACGAACCAGTGACTGTTTTGGTCATCTGCTCAGGAATTACAACCAGTGGGAAAAGCAGATCTGAGACAGCCATGTTTACGATGAAATAGTTAATTCGTTTTTCGTAAATCTCGACGCTTTGCAAGTACGATGCATAGATTATTGCGACAATGATTTCCGAGTGAAAACTTCCCAGTAAAATAAAACCAAAAAGGCACTAATAGTTTGGAAAATCTCTCCTAGCCATTTCGAATCTCATAGGATTCATAGCAAAGATTCATGCACCCAGGTTTCTCAAGTATAGTATCCTCCTAGTTACCAAGGTTTGTCGGTGGTTGTACTCGCAATGACATGATTTTCCTCTTATTGTTAGTTTTCCAGTCCGCGTTTACGAACTGGTATGGTTACAGGCACATTAGCGTTTCACTTATGCTCAGACAGCAGAACGGCACAAGGCAATCCGTCCCATCAATTTCAATCGGAAATGAAATGTTTTGTCCTGACGGTTTCAGTCGTTACTCAGTTCAAAAGCTTCCAATTTAGAACGCAGTTTTGTAATTTAGTGTTATCTCAGTACTCGTGTTACTTTTCGAATTTACAAAAAAAAGAGCCCTTGTGAATCAAGGCCCAACAATTCAGTTGGTGTGGCAATCCATAACTGACTGCTTGAAGGTTTCCTAGAGTAAGCCTAACTGTGACAATACTAAACACATCACCATCTACTGTGGAGCAAGCCATTTTTAGTTGTTGTCTTGCTTTTGTGCTGCACAAGATAATTTCTTGCGAACCTCGGAGGAAAGGAAGTAATTTGACACTTCTCCGAGTAGATAAAACCTCATTAAACAAACGTAATCAAAAAAGGGTTTCCCTCGTTTCAGTGGTCATTGACGTAAAATACGATAACA
>JAHPZR010002238.1:0-7500 GCA_019787425.1 Platygyra sinensis
TATCAGACAACTTTGCAACCTTTATTTATTTTACAGAAGAAAGCCTTAAGAATAATTACCTTCTCTAGTTATAATGAACATTCAAGTCCTTTATTTAAAGATCTAAATGTTGTAAAGTTGTCTGACATTATAACCTTTCAACTAGCTGTATTTATGTACAAGTTTCACAACAATCTCTTACCTCCTGTATTTGACCCTTACTTTAATTCTGTTAGGATGTGGCATAATTATAATACCAGATTATCTAGCAAAATGACTTATGTTATTCCAAAAGTCAGAACAAATTATGGAACATTCAACATAAGATTTCAGGGTGCTAAAGTGTGGAATGATATAAGTGATGACTTTGTGTGTGTTATTTCTGACCCAAATCATTGCATTTAATTAGATAAATCACCGAAGTATAGCTGCCCTTTTTTTCTAGCCCCTATGGTTATTTGGGGCAGCTAGTACTCTTCTATACTTTTGTTAACTTATGCTGTTATTACTATTGTATTATGTTGGTACAAATAAAGTTGTTGTTGTTGTTGTTTCTTAAAAGACATTCTTTAAAAGAAACTTTTGTTGTCAATTTGGATTTATTGTATTTTTTTATAATTTAAAGAGAACCAATCCAAAAAATAATCAATCTTATCATATTGCAACTTGCATGCATCAGCTGGTTATTTTGATTTCTAAAAGCCAACTAGTTGCCTACTAAAACTACATACATGTGTTTTCACTACATTCACAGTCATAACTTGCAAACTTCTTGTTTCTCAACCAGCATTGGAGAAAGGATTGTTTTCGCTCTGTCATTGGTTCCCTTTAATTTATATGATAATTTGTCTGAAACCACTAAACAAGAGAAGTCCAACCTTAAAAGGCCTGCCCATTCTTACCCAAAATTGCCAATTTACAAATTACAAGTAACCTACAATGCATATTAAGCAAAGTGTTCAACTACAGCCATCATTGGTGAAATTATTTAATTTCTAATGAAAACTTAAGTTAAACATGTACTACAGCCTACAGTATGTTCCTTTTGTCATCCTCCCAGTCCAGGAACTTGATGGCAGGCACTCCACGAGTAATTTTCTGCAAAAAAATTGGGGGTTAATACATGTACATATCTTGCCAAACTGAAAACCAAGTAGCGTAAACAATGAAGTATTGCAACAGGACAATATTAATAATATTGTTATTGAATATCAAAGCAAAAAAATTAGTGACACAATCCCTTCTGTGAGGGAGGTATGGATACATATATATTTTCTGGAATTACACATAAGCCATAACAGTGTATGTCAGGATGTTCACTCAGCAAAACAAAACATCCTTATGCAGTTATTTAGTTATGCTAATGTCACCAGGGCAGGTAAAAAATTAAAAACCACTTGCCTACTGGGCCAGTATATAGTTTTCACTTGCCCTCACTTTTAATATTATGTGCCATTGTAGCAGCTAGTATAGAAATCAGAAGGCAAAATGCAAAATTACTAATCCACGCATTCAATCTAATGTTTCATGATAACTAGAAATTTTTGCACACACATTGGGTGACTTTTATTGTCAATATGCAGACAGACACATGAATTTATAATTTATGTGATATGTCAACAAGTGAGAGCAGGCAATTTCACTATTTGTTATCGTAAAAACCACTTGATGTCAGTTTCTCACGCATCTGTCCTGTTGACGACAATGAACTTTGTAACAAGATTATTAAAGTACTCTGTGGATCTAATTGGATATTGCCTCACGGATCCACAGGTACTATGAAAATGTTACAACGAAATTAATCATCAATAAATTTCACTTGCTCACTGGGCCACTGAAGTTATTTTTTCACTTGCCCAAAAGCAAATTTACCTGCCCCATGTAATCGCACCTATTTTTGTTCTTTTTCTTTCCCTGTATATCACTAGTGTGACCTAGGCTTAAACAATATTTTCTGCGAACCAAGTCTTACAGTTAATCTCTTTGTGCCTTAGCATAAAGGTATAACTATAAGATTTGTATATATGTAAGGGTATTGAGCCATTCATGTGAGACCTTGAAAGAACTGCTACCTGAACCTTGTTGTCAAGCTGAGATTTTGAGCATCATCCCTTTCCAAAGCAATGTGCTAAAAACGAAGAATAATCTACATGTATTTATGCCCTTCCAAATCTGTAGTTTTTATCATCATTTACTCTTTTGTCGAAACAACCTTTGCTTCGATCGAACTGACCTTTGGTTTCGATCGAATGAACTCTCGATCGAAACAACCTTCGATCGAACTGACTTGTTACCCTTAGTTTACTTTATCCTTGAAACGGGTTAAACGTAGGTAGGTAGGTAGGTAGGTAGGTAGGTAGGTAGTAGGTAGGTAGGTATTTATTTATCCACATTTCACATATGAGTATAACTCGTTTTAACGTGAACGTGCTATATAATATAAATACATCATAAAGTAGTCGTACAACACAACAAATTGCTGCAATCATTGAATCATTGCTTACCTGAATTGTTGTTGTCTCGAACGCACCGCCATATTGATGTCTTCAAGGTGACCAAGGATCGCCAGGACACTGGATTTTCCAAGCCAAAGCAGAGTTCAAACAGCGAAAAATGATCAAAAGATCGATCGACTCTTGTGCTGAATTCGACATTTTCACACCTTCAAGAGGACGCCAGAATATGGCGGGAAAACTGAGAGAACCTGGTACCTAATGTGGAAAACCGCTGATAGATAGAGGTACCGTGATGGAGGACTCGGCCAACAAACGATGATCATCCTCTCTTTTAACAGTTTGGTTAAAAAGATGCGTAAAAGCAGTGATAACTAAGACGCTCTTCGAAAAAAAAAACAACGCAAACACGCATTTTTATACGTTTACGCGTTCCATAAAGACGCAGTAAAATCGACCGGCGTAAAGAAAGTTAAAGTTCCGTAAAGGTTGTTGCGTAAAGATCAGTAAAGAATGTTAAAGATGCGTAAAGTATGTAAAGTGAAAGAGGTCCCTATTTACGTATTTCTTTTGAAGATGAATAAGACATAATTATTCACTTCTTTGAGTATTTCTCTGAATAGAAAAATGCGAATTATATCCATGCGGATCCTTATCCTTTACGAACATTTAATATCCTTTACGCAGTCTTTACGAGTTCTGGCGTAAAGAAAGTTAAAGATCCGTAAAGGTTGTTGCGTAAAGATTGGTAAAGAATGTTAAAGATGCGTAAAGTATCTAAAGTGAAACAGGTCAAAATAATTACGTATTTCTTTTGAAGATGAAGAAGACATAATTATTTCACTTCTTTGAGTATTTCTCTGAATAGAAAGTTGCGAATTATATCCATCCAGATCCTTATCCTTTACGAACATTTACTATCCTTTACGAAGTCTTTACGCGCTCTCTGAATGTACGCATCTTTACGGAACGCAGAACTTGTCCGTAAAGAAGAGGCCTTATATTTACGGTTCTTTACGCACGAGTTAAAGATCCGTAAATTGTGGATTTCATGCTGTGATTAACAAATAGATTCCATGTTGCCGTGCGTCTGTTCAGTAATAGATCACAGATGACGTCAAAATGTGGTAAGAACAAAAATGTGGCACACGAGGCGTAGCCGAGTGTGTCACTGATGTTCTTACCACATTTTGACGTCTTCTGTGATCTATTACTGTATCAGACGCACGGCAATATGGAATCTATTTCTTTTATATAGTAACGAAAAGCCTTTTTTAGTTCAAAATATTTCAACATAACGCGAAAGCCGGCCTTTTGTCCCGCCTTTGCCCCGCCTTTGCCCACTTTGGCGAAGACGAAAAAAAGCCATTTGACGTGATCTATGATTTATACAAAATGAAGCAATTTCATTGGTTGCTATGCGTAGCAAAGAATTGTGATTGGTCGAGAAAAATCACGCCACTGTCAAACCTGACTCGAGCGTCGCTCCTCGTGGAGTGAAAACTTACAGCGAAAGCAGAATTGAACTGCGAAATCTACAAATCTTGAAGAAAATGCTGGAAAAATCAAGTCAGTTTTTGTCATCGGAGCAGCCGAGTGAGACGAAAAGCTTGGACGTTGCTTTGAAAATTACAGGAGTTGAAAAAAATACCCTCGGAAAACTTGTGGTTGCGTTCAACCTAGAAGCCATTTGATTCGAGTTTTGAATGAAAGGAGCGTAAATGACGGTGGAGATTTTTGTCTTCTGTGGTTGGTGATTCTCAAATCAGCTTGATATGGTGTCGGAGACACATTTTAGCTGCGATACTGTTGGCCGTGAGCTGTGGTTAGCTATACTTAGCTCGCTGCTGTGCCCTGAAATGGACAGGAACGATTCGCATCGGAAAGTAAGGTTATGTATTTATTTTACCGATTTTATTTTAAGAAGTGATGTTTTGAGGTTTCATTCCTGACATCAATCAGTGTGTAAACAGTTGTTTTGACACTGGGAAAAGTTGAATTTTTTAAATAAATTAATCTCA
This sequence comes from Platygyra sinensis, assembly GCA_019787425.1. NCBI lineage: Eukaryota > Metazoa > Cnidaria > Anthozoa > Scleractinia > Merulinidae > Platygyra > Platygyra sinensis. Next base: position 4,454 of record JAHPZR010002238.1, read on the forward strand.
GAAACATTTTGTTTATTGGGTTTGTTAAATTCGAGATAAAGCAATGGTTCTCGGCTTACCAAGTCCAAGTTTGTGCTTGGTTTAGTCTCGCTCGACTGCCGACTGCGACTGCTGGAATTTTTTTTCTGGATCATTTTCTAAAGGAAACGGCTTTATCTTTCGTTTTCTGGCTTCTCGAACCTGTTCAATACCTCGGCAAGACTTTTTTTAGATTATCTTTTGCCCAGTCACGTAAAATATTATCCTAATAGGGTTAGGGTTTTCCTAATAGGGTTAGGGTTTTATCCTAATAGGGTTAAGGTTTTCGAGTTCAGCCCTAGGCTTGCTATGTTGTAATTTTTGTAGCTTACACTCAAACTGGTGTTTACACTCACACAAGTGTATAGCGAAGGCGAAATGGAATGAAATAGAAAAAAAAAAAAAAAAAAGGCATAGCGCTACTACAATCAGGCAGCTATAAGACTATAAAACAGAAAGGGAAGAAGGATAATCCTATTTTGAAATGATCTTTAAAGGTAAGATTGCTTACGTAGTAAATGCTGTTTAACTTGTTTACTAAAACAGTTTGAGCTAAGGTTTTTGAGATCAGTTGGTAATTCTTGCCAAAGTTCAGAGGCCAGTGAAGCTATAGTCTGTTTTCCGATGTTAGTTCTTGTTCGTACTTTGTGTATGTTATCTTTAGAGGCATATCTCGTGTTATAGGAGTGAATATCTTTGGCATAAGTGAAAGAATTGGTAAAAATGGATGGTAGTTTTTTTATGTGCCAGTTGTGTATGAACTTAAGTGCCTGGAATTTAAAAGTGTTTTCTATGGTCAGTATGTCTAGGAGATTCAGCAGTGGCAAAGCTCTTTCGGTGTCTTTTCCATATAAAGTAGCAAAAAAAATAGTTCTGGCAATGTGGTTTTGTTTTACTTGGAGTTTTTTTAGGTTGCTTTTAAAAGCACTGCCCCAAGCAACAATCGCGTACGAGATGTAGGGGTTTATTAGGTTAAAATATATTTGTCGTAGTTGTAGAGGGGTTAAGTAGTGCCGCAGTTTGAAAAAGATACCAGAATTCCTTGCAACTCGGGAGCAGACAAATGATATGTGTTGTTTCCAGTTAATTTTATCATCAATAAGCACTCCAAGATATTTTACGTGGTCTTTTCTTTCTAAGGGGAACGTGTTGCCACCATTGTCCTGAATGCTTACATTTATAGGGGTATTTAATCGCTTTTGGGGTGATTTAATTATCATAAAATTAGTTTTAGAGAAATTTATCGACAGTTTGTTTACATCACACCAAGCGTAAACTATATATAATCTCAAAATTACTTAACATCTTAACATAAAAAAAGAAAATATATATAGATCTCTTGTAACCTTACTTCAAAAGGAAATGCAAATAAAATTATTGTTGTTGTTGTTGTTGTTATTCTCAAAACTTTCCGCCATTTTAAAACGGCAGAGGGAAAAGCTTTGTAACGATGACGTCAATCGTGCATCTGATCTCTAATAGATCATAGGCGAGAACCAATCAAAATGCGAGAATAACTTGGGTTATTATATAATATTGTTTTGATTCGAACAGTTCCATTGCGTAGTATTCTTTATCCTTAAGTTTACCGCAAGGTTAAAATACAACCTCTTTACTAAAGGTTACAATAAGATATCTTGAAGAAAATTATTTTCGGGACTAAATAGTATCCAGTGGTTGTGGCAAGATGTAGCCGTCCTTTGAAGCTCGTGTATATCTCCGTGGAACTTTTTTTAATCCCTTTTAAAGTCACTTGCTCTCTTTCTGCCACCAAGTTACTCATGGTTCTGTATTCTACAACAGAGACATAACATATTTTTCAATCCACGACGATAAGTTTCAACAAATTACAGACAAACACAGATCAACACTTATTTTTGTTCTCATAAATTTGCATGTGTGCAGGCCAAGTCAGTGAAAACGCTCTATAGCTTTTGTACGTATCTTGCTAAAAACAAGTTCAAGTTTTATTGGAAAAACCACGTCGACACATCTATCAATTGCTATCCACACCAAGCTTTAAACAGAAACGAATAGAGATACTAAGCTTCAGGGCCGTAGCCAGAAAAAAATTTTGACTGAGGCAATGTCTATAAATAACTTATGACTGAGGCAATCAGTCCATGGTTGAGTTCTCTTCCTAGGTATTAGGTACTATAAACAACAAAGGCCAAAGAAATGACCGAGGCAAGTGCCTCGGTTGGCCTGTTACTAGCTACGGCGCTGAGCTTGCGTAGCCTGCGTAGCTTGGCGGCTTTGGCGCGCCTTATCGCGGCTTTCCCGGTTTCCTTATGCCTTCAAATTGTCTCAGTAAAAACCACCAATTAAGCTACGCAGGCTAAAGCTTGCAAAATGAAACAACTTGAAAAAAATCTTTACTAAGATTCGACTGACTCGCCAATGTAATGAGTCAGTCAGTGACCAAATCTGTAAGTAAAACCAGCGAGAGAAGCGATGAAATAGTTGATTGTTTTTTTTGGAATTCTTGATGCTTGTAGACGATGGTGATTCTCTTATCACCCTCGCGAATGAAAACACTACCTAAACAGGGCAAACGTGTTTTATTGCTTAACTAAAATGTGCTTTCTTGCAGGTTTTATTACAGCGAGTCAGTATAGCAGACCGCGCAACTCGAACTATTTGACGAAACTCATTTCCTTTAGTTTTTTTCTTTCAGATACAAAAATGTTGATTTTGCTGCTCGTAGTTTAAGTTATAAATCGACAATAAACTTAACTTCACGTAGCAATTGTTGTTTGCAGTGTCATTTGTCTCAGATATCATCATCAGCAGCGTCATCAGAATCCTCACGATCCACTTGCAGAGAGTTTTGGCACGCAATGCAATGCCCTTAAATTGACCCCACGCTGGAGTGCACTGAAAGCCGTTCTTGAAGCAGGTGCAAGGTCGTGTATCACATCTGCCACCATAATTACATGAGATGTTTCTTAGGAGCTGCGCTGGGGCTGCTGGCTCTGACATCTGCACAGGAACAAGGCCTATTGAGGATCTCGCCTATCAGGCCACTC
>JAHPZR010002238.1:12500-22463 GCA_019787425.1 Platygyra sinensis
ACTCAATGCAGGCGTGCTCAGCCAATCAGCATCAAGTAATTTTTGCCCGGGGTAATTACAAAAATTAAGAAAAAATACCCTCTGTCTCAGCCAATCAGCATTCAGTAATTTTGCCCCGTATGTGATAAAGGCTGTTACATGGCAACATCTCATCTGGACAGGCAGATATATTCCTTTTGGCCTAAACTCCTTAATATCTACACTTTCCTGCGGTGAAATTTTTTCATACTTTGCAACATCATGGAAATGATATTGCCTAACATTTTGAATCGCTAAAAAGTCAAGGTTGTTCAGAGGGTTTTCCCAATGTTCTGTAATTTGTCATTTTTATAAATATATTAGATTAGCTCCGACAGATTTTAACAAAAATAAGGTATTTTATAGGAAATGTATGTGGTTGCAACTCCACCAAATTAAAAAAAAATTCATAGATGGAAACGCGAGAAAATTTACTGTCAGTTTTGCTTTTTGTGCTCTCGTTGCCGTCATAAAAATCGGCGCGCGCAGATTACTTGACTTTCAAGAAAAACAACAACAACAGGCCGTCAATGCAGTGTATTGATGGCTTTAGTCTTTTGTTACAAAAATATGCTAGAAAAGGTAACGAAAGAACCCAGTTAAATGCAACGCATGCGCAGTTGCTCGACAAATTGAGACCGATCGTTTTAGCAGAAACGTGCCGATTTCTTACGATCCAGTCGTTAGAATTTCAAGAAATTTGGCAAAAAATTAGATCACAGACCACGTGAATGATCTCTCACGAAAAATTTGAATTTTGACATAGGGAATTTTTTAATACTACCGCCTATGTCAAAATTTTATTAGACCAGTGTTGACAGAAGGAATTTAATGTCAGTTTGTAGTGTGCAAAAGATGAAAACAATCTAACGACTGGATTTTTTTAAATAAACAAAAACCATAATTTAGGCCTTGTTTTTAACCAGCCCCGTTGCCATGGCAACAGCAGACACCCATGTCAAAATGCGAGAATAAATACTTCTGTAATTAACCTTGACTCGCGAAAGCATAAAGCATAAATAATTTGAAAGTACTGGTGAATTAGGCATAGGCACTTGAAAACTGTGTTCGGCCACCTTAAAAAATCGCACTCATCGCGAACGGTTTCTCACGTGAAATTTAATGTGCAATTCCCTCGTGAGGTAATGTACTTTCTTATAGTGTCAGCCTGAAACGAGTTCGTGTTAAAATGAATGCTGTTCGGGTCGATTGCATGTGAATGTCCTGGGGCCCGTTTCTCGAAAGTCCCGGTAACTTAACGGGCCCGAAATAATATTTTAAAATCAAATTCTCAAGAAAAGCAGTGTGTGTTCTGACCTCTACTGAAGTCCATTTTGTTTCTTTAGCTAATACCTTTACTGTATAATTTTCAAAACTTTTGAAACAAAACAGCTTAACGGGCCTGGTAATTATCGGGAGCTTCGTGAAACGGGCCCCAGGTTTCCAATCCAGTTTAATCCACAGACTGATTTATTGTTTTATCTTGTATTTATGTCAGCTTCTTTACCTATTTCCGCAGGCTTTCTTTCAAGCTGTGAATAATTCTGGATTTTTTCTGTTTATCTTCAGGTGAATACGTTCGAGCGTTCCGCCAAAAACCAGACGATCCATTTATCACGCTTTGCTTAGGCCTACAGTACATCCACTTAGCTTGTCAGCGGTTTCCTCGGAACAGGCATTCCTGTGTTGTACAAGTACGTATTTGTGCTTGAATACAAACAAAATCAAAAAATTTAATTCGTGCTCTTTGATTATCCCTTACCATCAAATGATCTTTCTCCGTAGGGAGTCGTCTTTTTATTTCAATATCTTGGTTTACGTGGTGAATGCCAGGAGGCATTTTACAATATTGGACGCGCCTTCCATCAATTGGGTTAGTTTGTCACTGTTTAGCCATCTAACTTGCTGTGAAGCAAAGTCACTTGTTACCTCCTTCCATTTCTTTTCTAGGGCTCCTTCAATTCGCAATTCACTATTATAACAAAGCGTTAGAATTTCCTTTGCACGAGGCTTCAAAAGCTACCGGAGACAAAACTGCCAAGGTAGGTATCATTTCCCTATTATTATCAATCTACTTACGCTCTATAACGAATGTTTTAGTGGAATTCTACTAGTATACTTATGCAAATACTGCAATCTGATTGGCTGAGCTACTCGTATACTATCAGTCATTAGTATAATCCATTAGTATAAATTTACCGTAGTCTATTGTGAATCGGTGAATTTGATTGGCTATATTACCGTCGGCTATCTGCTGATAGTCAACAGTTACGCATCAGTGCACATCGGGCGTCACGTTTGAACCTGATGTAACATAATAAAACAGTTCTTTTCTACGCGATACTTGACTTTTTATTATTTTTATGCAATGAGACTACGGTAAATTTATACTAAAACAATTAGACTAGTCGCCCTCGTTTTCTACGAGCGATAGTCAACTCGGCTGCGCCTCGTTGACTATCTGCTCGTAGAAAACTCGGGCTCGTAGTCTAATTGCTAATTATATTATTCGTCCGTAACGTATAATTCGTATACATCTTACGGAATGCTCGAAACAGACGACGTTATCGCCCTTGTTCACACTGCTTTCGTTAAGGAGGCAAAAAATCGTCAGGGGAATCTCTCTGTGTATGAATTTTCGTATAATAAAGGTGAAAAATTCATTATACAAAAATCTTGGTTAGTTGCCAACTCACAAAGCACTTATAATAATTGTTAAACTGCATAATAATAGCAACACTGTCATGGCGGCTGTGAACGCAGTTTTTTGTCTAACTGTCATGGCGGCTGTGAACGCAGCTTTTTGTCTACTATGTAGCTGCTTTGCCAGAACAGTTAGTAACGATATTGCACTGGTCCCGTTCTATTAGCTTTTTTTGTTTTATTCAGTTTTCAGAGAAGCATGATCTTCACAGGGAGGCAGCTTTCAACTTATCTTTAATTTACCGAGCAAGTGGAAACGAAGTCGTGGCTAAAGAACTTTTGATGGCCCACTGTTGGATATGATACGTACGTTCCTGTCAACTGTTAATACTGAAGCAAGTAGAGTACTTGTTGTATATAATGTATATGGCTCTTGAAAATTATGTATTATTTATAATAAAAATGTCTATTTAGTTTACAGTGTTGTTTCTTAGCTTTTTGTTGTTCCAACTCAGTGGGTTATACTTATTATAACGTCGATTTTGAGCAACTGACAGTCCGCGGTCCGATAAGACATCGTAAAAGCGTCAATAAAGATAGAACGTTTAATTTACCGTCAGTACTTGCAGAGCGTAATGGGCAGACAGTCATAAGATTTATGTAGTGTCGATCTGATAGCTGGAATGCAAAAAAGCTTCATTTGTTTCAATCCGGCCATTAAAAAACATCAAGTAAGTTGAAGGCCTTACATGTGGTCGCGTGATGATATTATTTCATGGTATAAGCTGATGTCAGGCGTTTGAAATGCTGACTCAGCTGATGTACCAGATGTCTCGTCCTTATTCTGATGAGCACATGTAGAAGTAGAGAGCCAAATCAGAAGAGAAGCCGGTTAATAGATAATAGAATTTTAGTGCCAAGTAAAACACAAATGCGGAATGAAATATCGAATATTGTATCGGAGTCCACATGGTTAAATAAATATAATCTCTCTACTCGAATTCTTCTGAAAGGACTACAACTTTTATCTAACAGGTTGTACTTTAAAGAGCAATTTGTTTCAGTCAGAGCATGAAGGGTGAGAGAGTTAATCTTCCATAGAAGCCCTATTCTCAAGGTAATCCCTCTTGAGTTATTTTCCTAGGAGGGTCTAGAAATAGCCAATCCTTTGACGCCAATTTTACTTGGGCAACCGAAACGACTTTAAGAACATTTTTCAGCCTCTGTAGAGGAAATATTCGTAGTAGTATTATCCGTGGAGGAACTGGGCGCTATGGCTCAAAATAACTTTTGAGGGATTAGGCGATTTTGACCACTCTTACTCTTCATCCTATCTTGAAGATTCCTACTGTGGTATAAAGCCCCCTACCGAGAGAAGCCACTGAGGTTTTTTAGATCATTCTTTTTGTAGTCCCTTTACAATAAGCAATTAATTTCGTTTGCTCATAGAGCGGATGCCGTTTTAAATTAAAAAAAAAAAGAAAACTGTTTTCCCCGTCAGCGTAGAGTTATTGAAGATTTCGATCTGATGACATATTGGGAATCTGTAATCAGTCAATTGATCAGCTGTCAAGACAATGTATCCGCCGACCAGTTTCGCGTGGCCATATCGCGGGTTCAGATCAAGAGCTCATCGAGGTCCTCTTTATTTATGGTTAATTATTGTAATCAGGAGCTTCGCCCCTAGGCTTGGCAAAATCTATATTTTATTTTTTAAGGATGTAGCTTGACTAGAAGACGCTCAATGGATTTTCTAATTTACCATACATTTCTCTGTAGTTTATTTCCTGCCAACCTCGTTTTTCCAGCCAAATGTACCAATAAATGTAGGAAACAGAAAAATTAACTGAGCGTCTTTTAGCCAAGATATATCCCTCAAACTTGGTGAATACAATCTTCCACCTGTATTTTAATATTGCGATTCACAAATTGCGTAAAATTCAATTTGGAAAAAGTTATTTTCTATCGGATTCCCATACAAACACTGTAATTTCTGACCGCTTTGGCTACCCGTCAAGGTGGCGCCGAAAACCGTGATAAGGGCTATATATATATGCTAATGTGGGACGCCACATAATATAAAATCGCCATGTCATTCCGATTGTTCTTAGAGAGGAAGTCAAATGGAAAGCAATATGATTTAGTTTAACTTTTGCAGAAAACATTTTGTTCATCACCATTGCGTTAAGGATGTTGGTGATGCTCTCGACATGTGACGACAAAAAACAATTTTATTGGCAGGTGGATATTAAAGCTACGATTGGTGATCATGAACTTGAATAATGTAGGAGAGTCAATAGCACTTATAATTTTATTATATTTATAATTTTACCATAAATTGTTAACTCTTCGAGCTAGGTAGCCGTTTGGTACATTATTTTCTCATTTTAACCCGTTTTTTTTTTTCAATGAGATAACGAAAAAACGACACGACATTATTAAATCAAAATACTTATGCCCCGTGTGAGGACCTAACTCGCGACTTTCAGATCTCTTAGCTTAGATTATGAGACTGACGCGCTGCCTACTGCGCTAACGAGGCACATATGAGTTTCTAGACTGTATGATTTCCATGTAAACGTTCAGTTGGAAATTATTAATTTGAATTCTAATTGACCTTATTGTGCAGTCTTAGTTTAACTAGGAAAACTAAAGCAGAATACTTGAACAACACTACAATATCACAAATCTATGATTTTGACCCGAGAGGTCAAGGTAAAAAAATCCTGCAATCTGATTGGCTCTTAGTGCGCTTCGTATTTACCCTTATTAAACTTTTATGGATGATTAATCAAAGCAAGTTCATCTCTATTCACTTTTAAATAGCAAGGAAAATCACCGTAAGTAGATCCAATTGCGTATTTTGAAGTTTTGAAAGTTTGTTTGGTTGCTTGTAGCTCAGCGCTGTAATGGCGCGTAATTCTGTTTCTCTCGCTACCTCGGGCAGCATTTTCAAGCCCTCGGTCACAGTTTTTCACTATACGGACCTCCCAGTCGGCAAATAACATGTATAGAATAGTAGCAATAGGCTTGGGTGTAGTACAATCACTAAATGTAAAAATGGATATCTTATTTATTGTGGTCATGCACTTAACTATACAAGAACTAAGCTTAACTGGTTTACAGGCATGTCACTGAAACAAAGGAAACAAGTATTTCAAATAAACGGCAGGAGGCAGACCAGTTGGTTATTTACTGAGAGTGACCGAGGATTTGAACTTGGGAATACCAAAGAAGAAATAAATCCCACTAGTGGTAGGGTGGAGGCGTTGAACCCTGTACCTCCGAATTTACAACAGCAGCCGCCTGGCTAAGCTGCCTCCACTGTCAAATAAAAAGTAGATAGTTGATTAAGAAAATGAAAAAACTAAGCGCAGCGATACATATTCTTAAAACAGGTATATCAGAATCCGAAGACAATTTCAGTTCACTTACTCTTCTCTAGGATTCATATGTTAAATTTTCATTTTAGACCCAATTAATAGAAAGCGGTCATGATGATAACCTAACCAAATATTTCTTGAAAGCTGCCTGTGTCCTCAGAAGTTCGTTGACAGTTTTCACCAGTATTCCTGATTCCTTTTAGAGTTATTTGATTTCGTTTCGCGCCCTTTTATCATCCGGCGTTCCGCAAAAATAACACACAATGTTTCTCAATCCACGACGGTAACTTTCCACAAATGACAGGCAAATTATTGGATTGACAACAGAAGATGAGAAAAACATCAAAATCGATATAAAGTAAAAAGATCTCAGAAAAGTACAAGAAGGTTTCCAAAAATCAACGAAACGTAATAAAGTGTAAGGAATAACACAAATGTAAAACAGCACTAAGATGACAACCGCCATTTGAGTTGCTTGTCTTCGCTTCTGTACAGAATGCTGTTGTTCATATTGTTCGACATTCCTGAGAGCTTTACTCCTTCTTTTTAAGGAAATAGCTATTGCAGTATATAAAACGCCTATTACCAACAACGGAACCAAAAAGCGGATGGTTACATGAAGCCAGTTGTATGCTGCATCACCTTCCTTGCTAGGAAAAATTGATTTAATGTTCACTGGACTGCAATACGTGCTATTTCCAAATTCAACAACCTCCCAAGTTATCAACGATGGAAAATAGAAAACGCCTGCTAAAATCCACGTAGAAACTATAGCTATCGTGCAAATCTTGCTTGACATAAGCCCAAGTTTTAATGGAAAAACTACGGCGACAAATCTATCAATTGCTATCCATACCAAGCTTTGAACAGAAACAAATAGAGACGACGAGCTTGCAAAATAAAACAACTTGCAAAAAAACGATCCTAAGACTCCACTGACGTGCCAATGAAACGAACCAGTGACTGTTTTGGTCATCTGCTCAGGAATTACAACCAGTGGGAAAAGCAGATCTGAGACAGCCATGTTTACGATGAAATAGTTAATTGTTTTTCGTAAATCTCGACGCTTGCAGACGATGATGATTATTGAGATGTTTCCGAGAAAACTTCCCAGTAAAATAAAACAAAAAGCACAAAGTTTGGAAAATCTCTCTGCATTCGAATCATAGGAATCCGCAAAGATACATGCCCATTTCACAAGTATAGTATCACTCCTAGTTACCAAGGTTGTGGTGTTGTCTCTCAATGACATATTTCCTCTTTTGTAGTTTTCCAGTCGCGTTACGAATTGTATGTAGGCAATAGCGTTCACTTAGATCAGAAGCAGACGGCACAAGGCATCCGTCACAATTTCATCGGAAATGAATTGTAATTCTGCGGTTCAGTGTTATCAGTCAAAGCTTCAATTTAGAAGCAGTTGTAATTTAGTGTTATCTCAGTCTGTAATTTCTAATAAAAAAAGACTGAATCAGGCCAACAATTCATTTGGTGTACAATCCAAACTGATTGAAGGTTTCATAGAGATAACCTAACTGTGACAATACTAAACATCACAATTACTGTGGAAAAGCCATTTTTTGTTGTCTGCTTTGGCTAACAAATAATTTCTTCGACCTCGGAGAAAGGAAGTAATTTGACATTCCGAGTAATAAAACATCATTAAAACGTAATCAAAAAAGGGTTTCCCTGTTCAGTGGCATTGAGATACGATAACAAGAATGAATGTCCATCAAATTGAAATGGATAAGAGGATCAACCGGAGATGAGAGAGCTGTCATGATGCTAATAACGGGTCGGAAACCTTTCACCATTCGCTAAAAGTTATCGATTGTTTGTCCCCTCGGGTCCCTAATCTCGATTATGCACTGAGTCATTTAGTCAAACCAACAGCGAACAGCCTTATTGAGGAGCGCATGCGGCGTGTGTCAGGTCGTAATGGTCATAACCGATATTATTTGCTTAAACTTGATGAATTGCCACATTGTTTCACCAAATTTTCAAACTTCTCAAAGTCCCTCAGCAGAAATACTCTGCTGCCCGCCTTCTTTTCGTCTCTCTCCTTGGTGTTTTGAAATGTGGTAAAACTCGGTCTGAAGTGTTTGATATCATTAAAAAAGCGTATTTCATACCAATTAGGGTGGAACTTTTCTTCTCCGCCAAGAAACATTTTCTCTCCTCTTCAAAAAAAGGAGAAGAGGCCCTTGTCAGGTGTGATGCACCTGCTTAAGCCGTAGTGGTTCAAAGTGCAATTATAATAAAGTCAACCAGGGGCAAGCGTTGGGACTTATGTTGTTTTCTATAAATAATGACAACCTAAATGAAGTACTAGCGAATAAATACCTGTATGGGCGCATTCCATTCAGAAATTGCCAGGATTTCTAAGCCCTTGAAATGCGAATTAGAAGATTTCTCATTTAGCATAACACAGTTCTGAAAAAGTACACTCAGTCCATTTAACGAATTGACGTCAGTTTTTTATACGTCTGTCCTGTTATTGATCATGAATTTCGTCATCACATTGTCAAAGAAGCTGTGGATCCACGAGGCGACAGCCGAGTGAATCCGCAGACTACTTTGACAATGTTATGACGAAATTCTTGTCAATAACAGAACAGACGCGTTAAAAACTGACATCAATTTGTTTTTTACGATAACAAATTGTCTAATTGCCCGCTCTCGCTTGCTGACGCGTCACATGAATTTCAAATTCATGTGTCTGTCCGCATATTGACAATATAATTTAACCAATGAGCGCGCGTGAATTTCTGCAGTTATCGTAAAATTCACAGCATGAAATTTTGAATTTACGCATCCGTAAAGATTCCCGAAATATTGCGTAAAGAAACACTTTACGGAGCTATACGCACTTCTTTACAACTGCGTAAAGAAGTCCTTTACGCACAGAAACCGTAGTGCGTAAAGAACGCGTAGAGAGACTAAAATCGTTATCTTTACGCACATCGTAAATCGTCGAAAAGGAATTCTTTACGACGCTTTACTTGTTTTGTAAAATATCGTAAAGCATGTCTTTACGATGTCTTTTTTATCTTTACGCACATCGTAAAACGTCGAAAAGGAATTCTTTACGACGCTTTACTTGTTTGTAAAATATCGTAAAGCATGTCTTTACGATATTTTACGCGTACCTCAGGAATCGTAAAGAAGTTCTTTACGATATTTAATTTTACGTGTATTGTAAAAGGTCGTAAAGTTAGTCGATCAAGTGCATCATTTTTCGGATATTGCCTTTACGATACTTGAGGCACATCATTGGCAGTCTAAGGGAAGTCTGTAATAGTCTATACACAAATACATGTAAGCATTGTAGGGGAGGAAAATCGGTTCCTTACGTTGTTCAAAAGAAGGGGTCTCTCGCGATTGGAAGTTACCTTCATTCCCTACAACAATATTTGCTGTCGATAAATCCAAACACAGCTACAAATCTTTTCCCCGTTGAAGACAACAATAGCACAAAAACGTTGGTTACGTAAATCATTTAATTCTCGTAACGCATTGATTCTCATGGCATACATCACAGCACTCTTGAGTTCTGAGCACTCTTTAATTCTGAACTTGAGAAAGTCTTTAATTGGCTATGTACAAATAAGCTCTCATTAAATATTGATAAGTCAAATTTCGTTATTTTCCGTCCAATTCAAAGAAAACTGCCTAAGCAGGTTATGTTATCTATAAACAACCAGATGCTAATCCAGGAAACCTCCATTAGATACCTTGGAGTTTACATAGATTACAATATTAGCTGGAAGACTCACATCACTAATATTTCTAAAAAAATCAAGAGAAGTATAGGCATTCTTTCTAAACTCCGTTATTTCTTACGTACTAAAACACTACTTGCCTGTATTATGCTTTAGTTGAGCCTTTTTTTAAATTATTGCATAATTGCTTGGGGTAATAA
>JAHPZR010002239.1:0-5000 GCA_019787425.1 Platygyra sinensis
CCTTTTGCTCGCCATTGATATGCCGCCCCTCATTCCCCGCTCGATAAACAGGTGCATGTCTAGGTCTGTCAATAGCTCTAGTTCCACGCCCGTCTTTTTCAGTAGAGCGTTCCCAACTCAGGCCTGGCGCCGTGTAGTAATGCGCCGGGTCCAGCCGTATTTCTCCCTGGCAAACCTTTTCTGAAATTCTCAAACACGTCTGCCAAACTGTAGCGTGTCTGTTGCCACGTACAGGTCATGGTTAGTCTCCAAGATTTTGGCATCCGAACGTCTCCCAGACTTTCTCTTGCGTTGTTCATAGTCCTCGTCTGAGATTCCTTCGTTATAGAGGCTTGAGTAGAACTTTTCTTTCTCCGGGAGTTTTGTTTCGCCGAACCTTTCAAACGAGTCCATGTACTCGTAAGGATAGACGCCTTTTTTCTTCAGCAACTGCCGCTTGTTTTCTTCTGGCATCAATTTTTTCATAATTGGAAAATCATCACTCATCTCCACCACCTTTCAAGCTTTTCAGCAAGAAATTAAAGCTGTCGAAAAACCTCAGATTTCCCAGTGAAAATGGAGATGTATTTCTCAGTGTTTTGTCGGGATGCATTTTATTTCGCCGCGAACCCTCGCCATCGCTTGCATCAGCAAATGGCCGTCGTAGTTTTTCAAGTTGTGAAGGACGACTGGAATTGGCATCGTTTTCGGGTTTAGCTTGAGTTTAAAGTTGCATTCGTTGTGTGCGGCCCCCGATATTTTCCTGTTATGTGGTCGTGGTCTTTCACCGAATCTTTGAAGTTCGGCACAAGCAGCGGATCTGCGCAAAACAGGCATGTTTCCTGGTTGTTTGAGGATCCATTGATCGATGGCGTCTTTCGGCTGCCTAATTTCACGCGGTGCGTATCTTTTGTTTGCCGCCTGGTGGTAAGCATCTTCTGTGGCTTTGGCCGCAGTATTTTCCCGAATCAGGATCATAAACCCCCATCGAGTCGAGATAGAGGCCTTTGTACAGGCTTTTATTGGCAGATGTGGCATTCTGACGCACTCCTGTGTTTTTGCCAGTCATCATTTTGTCATGACCAGCGGCCTGTTGTTTGCCATGTCGTCTCGCATCTTTTGTTCTTCTTCCTGGAGGGCCGTTAAAAACCTGTAGACCGCGTCTTCGCCCCTGTACACAATTGGGCCGTGCGTCCGCCCGTCGCTCCTCACGATGAAATAAGAAAAACCGCATGGCTCGTGCTTCTCTGTTTTTAACCGTGAAGCTCTTTTTGCTGTCCGGCTCGCGAGTTGCTATCTTTCTCACGAGACATTCAAAGTCTGCATAAACTACAAACGGCGCTTTCATCTGTTTGTGGTGGTTCTTGAAAGACATCTTGTTTTCGCCTTCTTTCGGCATTTCTGTTCTTGTAGGGCTTTTCAGCAGCCCTTTGCATTCGGGCTTGTGCCTTTCTAGCAATTCTCTCCTCGAATAGCCGTGCAGGCATCTTTCGCAAAAATGCTTGCTTTCATTGTGCCTGTTTTGATCATATAAAAGCGCCGAGAGCCTTTTCACAAGACTGTAGTGAGTGTTTTTTCGCCTTGCTTTATCAACATTAAGTTGATTCTTGGGTTTCGCCGCCTTTTTCACTGATCCTGTGTACGATCACCCGGCCAGTTTCCCATCCAAACACGTTAATGGCAAGATTTTGGGTTTTGCCTCTCCAGCCTGTCAATCTGCGAAACCGGTGTTGGAAATCAATTCCCGCAAAATTGAGGCCGTCGTCTGTTGGATAGCTCGATGGCCTAATCGGGTTTCTTCCTCTTGGTGCTGGAAATAAATGTGCTCTAATTGCCCACCTCAGGCATTGATTATCTCTGTTTTGTATGTTTAGAATCGCTCTCTTGTTTTTCAGCTTTGTGGGCAGCACCATGTAGCTTCCTCCCCGCATTGGCTGATATCGTGACACGTTTATGAAGGCTTCCAAAATTTTGTCCATTATCCATCCCGAGCCTCTTTCAGACCAGGCCTCTATCTCGCCTTTCACTTGATCAATAAACTGATTTATAAGCGCATTTATTAAATCTACGTTGTGCTCGTTCAAGATTGCCGGCTGCATACGATTAAAATAATGGTCCATTTCTTCTTTTTTTCCATCTCGGATCATATAAAATCTCACAGTAAGGCTAAATTGTATTTTTGCGTTCCCCAGAGTCTCGACTTCATTCACGCAAACGTTTATGAATGAGTTTTTCGTTTTTTGAAAAAACTTGAACAGGTCTTTGTTGTTCTTTTTGGCCTGCATTTTCCACACGCGGAGCCATTCATGGAAATTGTTTCTTGCAATTTCAAACTGGCCAATTATAGTTGGGCTAATTCGAGGCGGGAGGTTCTCCTCGATTGGGCCATAAAACATTTCAAGAACATCTCTCGAAAATTAGCGGCAGTCATTGCTTTCTATATTTGCCGCACATTTCTTCAATAGAAAATAATTTTATTACAAAATATAGATACGCCGTTTTTTCTCTTACACACATTGATAAGGGGGCGTTTTGTTACCGATTTTACCGGGGCTCTATTTTGCCCGACGGCGAAGCATTGCGAGCCGTCGGGCAAAATAGAGCCCCGGTAAAATCGGTAACAAAACCCCCCTTATCAATGTGTGTATTTTGAATAATCAAGCACACATCGATCAAAGGGAATATACTAGTTGCGTTGCGTTACGGTGCGTTACTTTTTTCTCTCACACAAGTGAGCCTACTTCAGTTCTTCTCTCATACAAAAGAGCTTCTTATTATGTAACAGACAATCAGTATTTTAGCCTCTTAATATTTTGGCAGATTCGTTACGTTCATTGACGGCAATACAGCCCTTCACAATATTTTAGTCTTCAAAGAATTAAAACGTTGCGTTACCATTCATGTGTTCAGATCTTCTAGCAGTTCTCACGATCTCAACGTGAGAGAAATGGTCTAAAAACAAATTCCAGTTTTCACGCTGCAAGATTACTTCTGCCAGTTTTCATGCCATTTCTAAACACCATGCACACTCTCGTTCCATCTTGTAGATCACCTGCAAAGAGGAAATAGGAACCGGGAAATTGAAGGAGACTCTGCTCGCACAGTAACTTGCCGCCGGCCTAAGCTATTTTCCACTACAAGCACAGTGACCGTTTCTTCAACACCGTTTCCTCAGTGATTTTTATGGCCGATCTAACTGATTAATCGAGGCACTTTACTTAACTGCAGAATTCATTCTAATGCTACGCTCCCCAGCCCAAGCATCCCAAGGAATCGCCTTTTTAGTCTAGTCATTCTAAAGTTAGGCCTTGAACTAATTGCAACAGATTTCTAAACACCATGCACACTCTCGTTCCATCTTGTAGATCACCTGCAAAGAGGAAATAGGAACCGGGAAATTGAAGGAGACTCTGCTCGCACAGTAACTTGCCGCCGGCCTAAGCTATTTTCCACTACAAGCACAGTGACCGTTTCTTCAACACCGTTTCCTCAGTGATTTTTATGGCCGATCTAACTGATTAATCGAGGCACTTTACTTAACTGCAGAATTCATTCTAATGCTACGCTCCCCAGCCCAAGCATCCCAAGGAATCGCCTTTTTAGTCTAGTCATTCTAAAGTTAGGCCTTGAACTAATTGCAACAGAAAGTTCGTTTGTGCCAAACAACTACTTAAATGACCCTAACCAACATATTAAAAGTCTACCAAAATCTACCCGGCGGAAAATCGTTAGTTTACCAGAACATTTTCAACTAATTTGCATAATTTCAAAAGGGCTGCTTGTTTGTGTTTTTTGGAATGTTAAAAAAGCGCAGCTGAAAATCAACGTCATGAAATAAGTTATTTAGTTGCTCTAACCAACATAACAAAATTCAGAAAAATCTATCCAAGAGAAACGCTCTCATTTGCTAAGAACTATTATGAATAATTTAAAATGGCGGCTTGTCTGCTTTTTGAAACAATTTATTGGGAATTCATTGTAAATTTAAACTAAAAATGGCAACTTGGGTGAGCGTAAATGCAAAACATCCACAACACTAACAAAGTTATTTAACTTTTTTTTTGTTAAAAAAGGGCAAAGCCTTAGCAGCAAAAAAGTCATCTTATCACAGTTGCACTAATAACATTGTACTAATAACTTGTACTATTTCTGTTCATTAAAGTGGAACATCCTCCACATTTAACACAACTTCGTAAATAGTAATTTCCTCAAAAACATCTGCAACTGAAGATATTTAAATTGGTGCTACTAATAACATTGTATTATTTCAGTTCTTTACAAAAAAAAAAAAAAGATCATTCCTATTTTTAAAACAGATGATGATACTGATCCTAGTAATTACAGGCCAATCTCTCTGCTATCTAATTTTAACAGAATCTTTGAAAAATTGATTTTCAAGAGAATGGAATCTTTTATTGCACAACACAATATGCTTTCCCCATCTCAATATGGCTTCCGTAAAACACCTTCAACTCAGCATGCAATCCTGGATATTGTGAGCACCATACAGACAAACATGAACAAACGCCTATTTTCGTGTGGAGTTTTTATTGACCTAAAGAAAGCTTTTGACACGGTAGATCATAAAATTCTATTACACAAGCTAGATCACTATGGTTTCCGTGGTGTCATCAATAAATGGTTTTCTTCTTACCTACAAGGCCGAACTCAAACAACTCAAATTGATTCATATATATCTGCTCGAAATGATATTACTTGTGGAGTACCGCAAGGCTCCGTCTTAGGCCCACTACTTTTCCTAATCTATATTAACGATATTCAATGCTCTGAAAAGCTTAAGTTTTTTTTTGTTCGCTGACGACACGAATATCCTATATGCTGACAAAAACCTTAGGTCATAAGAGTTAATTGTAAACCAGGAGCTCTGCAAATTGTATGATTGGTTAACGGCAAATAAATTGACCCTGAATATAAAAAAATCAAACTTCGTCATATTTTCTCCTGCTCAAAGAAAATTTACCTATCGACGCAAAATTATGATCTTTCATAACGAGCAGAAT
>JAHPZR010002239.1:10000-12184 GCA_019787425.1 Platygyra sinensis
AGTCTGAATTAATCCAGACCAATTTGGCTTGGGGGATCGGATTGGCCAAACTAAACTGCAGAGAAAGTCTAACTTCCAAGATTTATTGACGTTAGAAAGACATGGCAGTTTCTCACAAACCAAAGGCACTTTGACATCATTAGCCGTCTTGTAATAGTGAATATCAAACTTTTCCAATATATGCTATCTCTGCAGCTGTGGTGGAACACCTCGGTATTGGAGAATCTGGATGCGTGACCAGAGTAACAGCAGCTATTATCCCTATACCATGAAAAGTGTTCGGTCCGTTCAACGTACAGACATTGTAATATCTGTGCCTTTTCTTTGCGCCGCACTTATTTCAAATTTCTTAACTTCAGTGTAAGAAGAGCAAAACCCATGACTATTCAAGGAATCAATTAAAAATTTGGATCCTTAATGGTGGTGCATTTGGACTGCCAGGCCGATTTGAAGAGAAGCTATCAGGACCCTGGGCCGAGCGGCTTGAATAATGGCTTGCCCTATGGAAGCAATCTTTCGCTCTGCACTCTTTTCGTTAAATATTGTTTTCAGAAACAAATACAACGTTTCAGGTAGAAAAGCGCTGTTTTCATCCAAACACGAAATCTCTCCAGATAATGGATAAAAACTTTTGGAGATGTCCTTACTTTTGATGTCTGTTTTTATGAGATCAGCAGCTGCCCTAATCACTCTGATTTTATCGGCTTCAGGGTCAGCATCTCTAGAAGCGCCATAAAAATTTTGCAAGATGGTCGAAGCTGTACTCCCAAATAATACGACATCAGCCTTACCATTGATACTAGCAATAACGATGTTTCTCCAAAATGCTCTTTAAGTTTTTCTTTATATACCGTGCGCTGTAAGGTTCTTGGTCGTTGAATTCTGCCATCTTATTCATAAGATCGTTCACAGTTATCTGCTCGGCATCGTTTTCCTTAAGATATTTTGCAACCTCCAAGAATGCTTCTGGCCTAGACTTATTAGTTGGCCTGCCTTTCTTTTGTCATTTGCTTCCGTTAGTTTGATGAGAAAGGGGTACTTGCTTCACCGTCCGAAAACTGGTACTGCAAACTTGGTGATAAATTGCACCTGCTGCAATGAGATCTTGGGAAAAAGATATTCTGCCATGCACTTTTTCAGCCCAACCGTCTCTTCGCTCCTCACAAATTCGGTTTAATGTGGTTTGAAAATCTAATGTTCTAACAGGAAAACATCATCCTTTTTTGTTTTCCGTAAGTTTAGCAGGCTGGCTGCGAAATAAACATCGTTCACCAAAATCAAATGTTGGTTCACTGGAACACAGGGTACGACTTGTACTAGAGGCCGTTTCCTCATCAGCCGTATGTTTCTTGACGCAGGAAAGAATAACCTTTACATGACAGTATTTCTGCCTGCATTTTTGATGTACACGCTGTCCTGCAAAAGTTTGGAGTGTGTCGCCACGTAGTTTACTTGCATTGTTGATGCCATCGCTTCCTTTTTGCCTAAGTTGCACTGTTTTGAGGCCATTGGTTGATAATTCCTCGCAAATTACACAATACTCTATCGTGTGATGTTAACCGGACGATAAACCACATCTTTGACCATCTACACTTTATCTTCACACGACATTTTTCACTAAAGTACCACTCTGGACGTCCAACAATGCGTTTCTACCAATACTCGTCTAAATAAATGTCTTGTGAAGCGAAGAACTTTGTTAGTTTGAAGGCCAGAGAATCGTCCAGAGCAGTTGTACGGAGCAAGAATTTTCCAAACCAAAGAATCAAAAGTCTTTAGAGTCACTGATACACATATATACTTATTGATAGAGAACTAATTCAAGGAAAACTGTTGTTTTCCAGTTCTCGAAATAAAATTTATTCGATGTGATCAAAAAGTTGTTCAAATCTTTACATCTATACACGTGTTTTTAGCTGTTTGCTGTAAAAAATTACGCATATATTTTGAATAAATCGCGCCGCAGCCATTTTCAATTTAGAAAAAGAATTCAATCATAAAACTGTAATTTCACCATTTTATCCTTCGAAACATTTGGTAGACTTTTGACATGTTATTTATAGGCATCAGTAAAATTAATTCAGGCAAAAATAAATTCTGTTGCAATTACTTCAAGGTTCGGTCTTTTTTTCTTGTAGAATGACTAGACTAATTGGCGTCTTGATTCATGAAAAAAAAGTATCT
>JAHPZR010002240.1:0-22604 GCA_019787425.1 Platygyra sinensis
TTTTTTTTTTTGCAATGACATTTATTAACACTTAAACTCACTTAATTACAAATCTCTGTTTTAGTTTTTAGTTACAAAAAAAAAATAAATACATAAATAAAAAAAAATAAATAAAAAAACATTACTTTTTACAATACATACTACTTTACGATGACTACATTACTTTAACAATGCTGACAACGTTGCAATGACTATATTAATTCTAAAAAATACAACAAACAACAGAAAAACAAACTAAAGCAAATACGTCTATTTTAGTAAGATGACGCAGAATTTGTTGGAACAGAAGTGAATCAATGGATTACAACAGATTGCCGTATATAGATAAAAATTGATGTGATTTGTTTGCGGCTGTATAAACTTTGTTTTAAAACATCTCTAGGTGGTTTTTGGAGGCGGAGAAGAAAGCTGTCAAAAGAAAAGCTTGCCCCGTCGCACATGAACAGTTTTTTCCCTGTCAGAGATACTTTCAGTATACAGTTTGGCGTCACAAATGTGATGGCTCCTTCGGGAGAAATTCCCACCAAGCCCTTGAGTGTTGTATGGTTCGTGTAGCTACTAAATAGTTTCTCCAATCAGTTTGGAGGCTACTGGGCCATTTGACATCTTACCTCTGTGCCAATCAATTAGGACCTGAGTTTTATAAATGAACCATATTTTTTTTGCTTTGGGCATGTGTTCTGTCTATGACTTCCCTTGAAGGCCATATGTTGATGTGTCCAAACTTAAAATGCATAAAATTAATCCATGTTATGATTATCCTGCTTATAGTTGGTGTTGACACATTAAACAGGTGAGCTAGATCTTTGTGGAACCCTTATCTCAATCTACATATCTACAATAAAAAATGAAAAATGGAGAGCAGAAGCAGGAAACACACGACTCCAGGAAAAGAGGCAGCCCAATGCCTTCCACTTTTTGAAATTGCGAGTGATATCCTTTTACAGTTGAAGGAGCTTAACTTGCTGCCAGTACACCGGGGATAAGTTCTTTCAAAGGTCTCAAGGCGTCAAGTCCGCGGAACCTACAGCAATTGAAGAATGTGTAGAAAGACAAAAAAGGGTGATAGTGAAGAATAGTTCCCAAAATATACTGTCGGCCAACAGTCGGCCAACAGTCGGTGACCTGTTGGCAACCTGTTGGTATGTGTCAGTAACCTGTCGGTGGGGCAAACAAAAATGATCGTAAACATTTACTTGTCTTTTGCTTCTAAACTACATTAAAAGAGTTTAAGTCATTTCATAATGATACCTTGCTCAGCACTTTCGATACTAGTATGGCTTTTGTCCACTGTTTTAGCGTTGACTAACGATACTTGCCCAAATTGGTTCGTATTCATTTATCCGCCATTTTGAAAAGTTTCTCTAGTTCAGACATACATGAAGTACTGTTAACTATAGTTTTTGGCAATGCATTATAGGGCGATTGGAAAATTACTTTTAGCTTTGCATATTTGTTGCCCCAAAATGGTTTAAATCCAAAGCCTATTTTGTGTAAAAACAAAGATATGAGAAATGGGTACTAAATATACCACTACATTTTGGTATGTGCAGTCAGGAGATGGATTAAAAAGCCTATTTTACAGTTCAAAGAGGATCAAGGAGATAGGTAGGAATGTTGCTGGATCCGGTACGATCGACAGATTTCTATTTACTTTTTTCCAACCGGAAAAGTTTTTTGACTCTATTTATTTTTACTCTTTTTTCAGTCGATTTGTGCTCTACATAACAGTGTCGGCCGACTGTCGGTAATGTGTCGGTAACCTGTTGGCCGACAGTTGGCCGACAGGTTACCGAATATTGGGAGCTATTGTTCACTATTGCCCAAAAAAGCAGCAGAATATTTATACAAATAGTATTGTAAAATGAGCCGATAACAAACACAAGCAACAAGACATAGAAAACAGGAGCAGTGGGAGACTGGACGGAACAAAAGTAACGCCAGTAGTTAAAAAAGCTATGGAGCGCCGGTAAAAGCATGCGCAAGAATGAAATGAGCCAGCTTTTCATCATAAAGGCTATGAAGCAGAACACAATGGTTCTAGGCATGTAAATAATAATATAAAACTCAGATCCATGGAGAATATGTCAATAAAGATACACAAGAGTAACTCTATAAGCACAAGCTTATTAAATATTGAACAGTAATACCAACAAACGCTGCTTACAACAAAACAAAAGGCTATAAAGCGTGCATGCAGCATCAATAAACGCTATAAAGCGTACAACAATATAACTAGCGCTACGAAGCGCACAGCAATAACTAGCGCTATGAAGAGCATAACAGCAACTAGTGCTAAGAAGCGCATAACAACAACTAGCGCTAAGAAGCGCACAGCAACAATTTGCGCTATGAAGCGCATAACAATAACTAGCGCTATGAAGCGCATAACAGCAACTAGCGCTAAGAAGCGCATAACAACAACTAGCGCTAAGAAGCGCACAGCAACAATTAGCGCTATGAAGTGCATAACAATAACTAGCGCTATGAAGCGCACAAAACTAGAAATAACGCGATATACACTAAGTAACGCTATAAAGCGTAAAAACGCCACGTAAGGCCATGAGGCGTGAAACAATAGCTAAGGTACGAACTTCAAGAAAGACAAATAACAATATAAAGCCTAGGCAAAAAATGCTGTCGCGCTATAAAAGCGGGAACAGAAGGACTCAAATGCAATAAAGTGTGAAAAACGTAAGAAAACAAACTCAGGAAACGGGAGAAGAGCCGTCCAATAGTAAAGCTAAAACCGCAGACCTGAATCTAAATGGACAAAATATTGTATTGTGACCATCCCGAACAGGTGCAAAAGCAAAAGAAGGGTCAGAAAATTCAACCACTTGACGAACGGAAGGCCTAAGTCCACCCATCGGAAACACAGTTGGCCAAAAGGCTGCTGAAAGCCACTTCGGGATAACGAGAACGCCCCGAGCGCCACATACCTCTAAATGAAAAATTGTACGACTGATAAGATAAATAGGTGGCACCAACCAATTGTTCTCACCCGCCCAATCAACACTGAAAGCATCCACGCCTTCCGCACCTGGACTCCAAAATTTGGCATAAAACCTTGCACACTTGGGTGAATCTGGGGAGGCGAACCTATCGACTGTGAAAGGACCAAAAAGAGACGAAATGTATGCGAAAAAATCTGTAGAGACACTCCAGTCGTCAAAATCAATGACTCTACTCAACGAATCAACGTACTCATTGAGAGACCTGGGGACCCACTTAATTTCAATCGACACATTATTAACGGCACAAAATTGAAAGATCTCAAGAGCGTGGCGCTGCAACCTGAGTGATGTACTGCCCTTACTGGCGATAACCGAAGCATTTTTGCTGTCAGTGTACAATTTGACTACTTTGCCCTGGATAAGCGACTTAAACGACTTAAGCGAGTAAAGGATAGCAAGCAGTTCCCTGCCATTGCTATCAAGAGTGGATTCCATGGAGGAAAAAGCTTTGTAAAAACAGTTCAAACCCCTCCTTGTCAACAAAAAGGGCATGTCCCCCACAAGCGAAGGCACTAGTGTCAGTACAGATTATAGAAACTGGCCGAGAGTACTCAAATAACTTCCTACAGTTGAGCTTAGAACAATTATCGAGCCAGAAATGAATTTCGTCCAAGCATTGTGGATAAAACTGGAAACGACTTAAATCAAGAGGAGTATCTCAAGCATCCCGAAAGGTGACTGCAGACTGCAAAAATATCGATATAATGAGGGCAATATTACCAACACATGGGATAAGGAAATAATCTTACCAACAATAGAGGCAACAAAACGGGGGTGACAAAAGGCAAACGGTCCTTGAACAGGCTTAGAGCAGATAATAATCGATCGATACGAGGTTGAGGGATGGACAAAATGGCACTAATAAGGTCCCAAGAGATACCTAACCATTCTAAACGTTGAACAGGGGTCCAAACAGATTTATCGCAGTTAGGCACCAAAACCCGCTCTGACCAAATCAGACCGAACAATGTCGGAACAGTGTTGTGTCGAGAGAAAATCATTTTCGCAGCCAGCTCCGTCATCTAAATAAAGGACTAAATGAATTCCTAAGCCTCTCCAATAGCGTACTAGCACGGGGAAAATCTTCGTAAACAGGTAAGGAGCAGACGAAAGCCCAAATGGTAAAACAGTAAAACAAATATATCGGTTTTTAGCACCACCCAGAGCCCACTGAAAACCCAAGAACTGTTGATGGGACTGACAGATATCAGTGTGGTGGTACCCCGATTTCAAATCAAATTTGTACATGTAGCCACCACGTGACAAGTACTGGAGGAAAACTTTCCAATCTTCCATTTTTAATTTGGCTTTTGGGATATAACTGTTAATGTGACGGAGATCGAGGATGAGCCTAGGCTTCCCATACGAATAAACAGACACTGAAAGAGGATTGATGACCGTAGGAGGTGTAAAGACTTCGGATATCAAACCCAATTCAAGAAGATCGCAAACAGCTGAGGAAACAAAATCACCGTGTTCAAGAGCTGATCTGTTATTAGACAAGCAAACACCGGGAGGGATAGTCTCAAAGGGGATAACATACCCTGACCTGATAGTTTCTATGACCCAAGGAGGTGCCCCAATCTCAATCCAAAATAGTAAGTGTGCCCTTAGTCAACCCTTAACTACCGCTGCTGCGGTACCTTGCTCATACTCGTACAAGTTCTGTTTATAAGACGCTAGATAATTGTCAGTAAACTTATCTTCCATAATTGTCATGAACTCCTGGGCAACATCAGGTTTGGGGACGGTGGAAACAGTTCCTTGGCCGGTGCACAATAAATCTGAAACACTAGAAGACAAGTTGTCCAAGAACTGCGAGTGTGAGTTGCTGGGACTTGCTCCGGCAGCGTGAACAGCATTTCCGGCGGTGAAGGTTCAGGCAAGCCTGACGGGACACTCTCTCCACCAATGTCCAGAGGAGCCACAGAACCAGCAAGCACCTCTTTGGCGATTGTAGGAATCCCTGGGTTGCTGGTGCATAGCAGTGTTTGAGGAGATGAACTGACTGCGCTGGAAGTGTCCTCGAAGGGTGTATGGCTTAGAAAACGGAGGATATCTTCCCTGTAAGCGTTCAACATTTTGGCGTTTGGCACGACTGCGGGTCTTGACTCTCAGAGCTTCCCTTTCAGCAGCGCGGATCCTTTTATCATCCTCCAAGTCAAGGGCAACAGCGTTGCTCTCGTAATGTTTGACTGTGAGCCAACCTCCTTCGGAAGAATCAGCAATTCAGATCTTTCTGTTGCGTTCCTTTAGAAGTTTAATAGAATCGTTCAAAAGTAGGGATGCTTTCGCTGAATCTTGAACAAGAAGTGCCTTCGAAATGCTTTCAAGGAGATCCAAAACTTCAAGGTTGAACTTATAGTTCCTTTCGTTTCCAGGGTAGGAAAACTTGAGCTCGCTCTCGACTTTGAGCTGAGATGGATAATGCAGACTCGGCGTCGGTAGAAGCCTTCTCAAACTTAGAAGAGAGCTTAGAAGTGTGAGGCTTGAGTTGCTTGAGTAGGAAGGTACGGAATTCGGTTAAATGTTGTCGAGTAACTGTTTCTTATTCGTCGCCCGGCATCGAACAAAAAATCTGAACCGTTATAAAACGTACAACTCGAGTAAACTTTTCCATTCATTATGCGCAAACGTTAAAGCACAGGCAGTCCAGACGTTGAATACGATTAATTTGTGACATTAGTTTGTTGACGATTGCGTTACGATTTTAGCCGTTTAGAAGACTATGTATGGGAATACTTTGAAAATTGCTCTAAATGCTACCTGTAGAAAATAATTTCAATAAAAATGGCTTACCTTATGTTTACATTGCGTTATTTCGATGTTTCTGGGTTCCTGGAGGTGGTTTAGAACCATTTAGGTGAGTTTTACAAACCGCCAGAACGTATGCAAATTTTGATGAATTTGATTTGCCTATAGTTTAGTTCATATTTAAGGTGGCCGAACACAGTTTTCAAGTGCCCATACCTAATTCACCATAACTTTTAAACTATGCTTTGGCGCCCATTTTTTGCAAGAGTCAAGGTTAACCACAGAAATATTTATTCTCACATTTTTACTAGGGTGTGTTCTGTTGCCATGGCAATGGGACTGGTTAAAAACAAGGCTTAAATAATGGTTTTTGTTTGTTTTAAAAAAATCCAGTCGTTAGATTGTTTTCATTTTTTGCACACTAAGAATTGACATTAAATCCCTTCTATCAACATGGTTCTAATAAAATTTTGACATAGGCGATTTTCGTAATTTTCGTTAATCGTTTTCTGTATTATTAAAAATTCCCTATGTCAACATTCAGATTTTTTTTGATAGATCATTCACATGGTCTCTGATCTATATTTCTGCCAAATTTCTTGAAATTCTAACGACTGGATCATTAGAAATCGGCATGTTTCTGCTAAAGCAATCGGTCTCAATTTTTCGAGCAACTGCACATGCGTTGCATTTACCGGTAACTGGGTTCTTTTGGTAACAAACAAAAGCTGAAAATTGCTGGGTTCTTTGCATCATTACCTTTTCTAACATATCTTTGTAATAAAAGACTAAAGCCATCAATACGCTGCATTCAATTATAGAGAAAAATAGCACAGATAGTGCGGGTATTGAGTAAATAAAATGATCGTTCTACTGATGGCATGTTTGTTCTTTGAAATGCTTGTGCATGTGGTAAATATTGCATCAGCAAAAGCACGCGTGAAAACTGTGTGCGGCCACCTTAATGGAGGGGACCATTAACTATGTTTAGTTATTTGATTTAAAAAACAATGGTCTCAATAACTAAATCTCAACACAGCAACGCTGCTTATGTCAACAATTTCTTCGCCAACTTTGTAGCTTGCGAATACAGCTGCCTCTAATCGCTTCTGTCTGATTTGCCATTTCGCGCGAAACTCAACTGACATGCTGCCAAGCCACTAAATTATATACCTTTCCTGTTCTTTTAAACACTCAATACGATTGACAAGCTGCCAAGGCACCAAGTTGTATACCTTTCTGTAAACATGGTAAACACTGACAATACGACTAGCGAGCTGTCGCGCCACTACATTATACAATTATTACCTTCCTCTCTTTTTGAGAACACTCAATGGAATACGCCTGGCTTCGGATAAATGGCCCTGACCATTCTGTAGTCTTGGGAACATGCGAAACCACGCTTTGTGACCAGTCGAATAACTTTATATTCAGACTTGTGAATACACGCTTTGCACTTGAAACCTTGACTAACTTTTTATTCAAAGGTTGTTAATACGCGAAACCATGCTTTGATCATTCACTTCACTTTCGAATGGCTTTTTTATTTGAACTTGTGAAACGTGAACACTCGCCCGCTTTGCACATGTTACCTTGACTAACTTTTTATTCATGCTTGTATTAAAATGTGCGAAACCACACTTTGATCATAAAACCTTGACTGACATTTTACTAGTACTGATTCAAATGCTTCTCAAATTTCAACAGGTTACTGAAGCATTGTTTCCAATTTATAATGGCTGCTTTAATCCTATGGAGTGGTCTATAGTTTCCCTTGTTTTTCGTGCAATAGAACATAATATTTAAGTCGTGATCTGCAGGTTAGAACTGTTTTCATTTGAGTGTGGAAAGTAATCAGGTAATTACTTTGGTTTTGGTTTTACTATGGTTTAATTGAGATCGGCTGAGTACTGTAGTCTAAGTGGTAAGTAATAGGGCTGGTTTTGGTTTTATGACACTATTGAAAACCACTCTATTCGATAGTTGACTTGACTATATTGTTGTGAGTGTTGATGCCAGTGTTTATACAACAGGAGAGGTATACAGTAAGTCAGTTAGCCTCTTCCAGGCTATAACTGAGTCAACACGCTGGTAAAGTCTTTTGAAGCTGGATGCTCCTCCTTCGCGTCGAACAACAGCCGGAATCACTTTTCTCAGGTGGCCAATGTATCTGATGCACTTTGCTGGGGTTACAGTGTCCCAGAACCTCTGGATACCACAGACAAGTTCATCCTTGTTTTTTGGTTTCACTACGGTACTCAAGAAGTTCTTAAGTTTGTGCCACAGCAGCTCAATCAGATTCATGTCGGGGCTCTTGGCAGGAGTAGGCCAGTAGTTTAAGTTGTTCTTTTGTACGAACTGCATTGCTAGTCTATCTAGAAACAACAGAAAATCATAAATACTTACTCTTACGTTTAGGATCGTTGTCCTGCTGGAAACGATACCCATCAGCAAACATTGTTGTTGCTCAAGTGACCCGCAATCAGCTGCAAGAAGAACTTTCTTCTTGCTGACGCAGGAAGAAGTTCTTGCACGGCATTATTTTTGAGTTGTACTGTAACTTGGCTGTGGATATTAAAACAAACCATCTCAGCTCTTTGCAAGAGATTTCATGCATATGAAATAATCACCATGTGTACGGCCGCCGACTGCGCTGAATTAATGAAAACATCTTTCATGATACAAAATTTTATGGTTTCTATCTGTTCTCAAACGTTCATCGAGGGAAGTTTGTTTATCTGTCATGTAGTCAATTACCTACATCTATGGAGCGACTTTCCTAAAGTTATTGTTTTTCTTGGCACTTAAAATTTGATCGATCTTCCCGGAAGTGGTTACTTGAATACCTGCTTAGTAAATTGCCAGATAATTCACGTGTTTAAATGCTGAGTTTAAGTAACATGTTTTTTTCTGATTCATCAACAGCAAAAGATAAAGCAGATGAACTGCTGCTTCTCGTTATTCAATAAATACATGAAGCGATGCGACGTGCGTGTTTGTAAGATGATCTCCATTTGCTTTAGGCAAATATCTTAATTTTATCGAATGCTTACAAAGTCAACTTGATTTGGTCGACATATGGCGAATTAAAAACCCAGATACAAAGAGTTTTACTTGGAGTCAAAAATCCCCAAGAATATTTTGTTGACTTGATTATTACCTAATATCTAACAATTTATTTGACATGGTGAGATTGAGTGAGATAATTCCCACCATTAGAACAGACCACGACGCAATCTCGCTAGAAATTGGAAAGCTAGAAAACGGGCAAAAGGGTCCTGGATATTGGAAATTAAACTGCTTGCTGTTAGCGGACAATGTGTATGTAAACATTGTTACAGAACTGCTTCCAGTATGGGCTGCAGAAGGAAGAAAGGAACTTAAAGACCATCAGAGGGTCTGGGATTGGATTAAATATAATATAAGGGCCCATGCAATAATTTTCTGTAAGAGAAAATCAAAGGAAAGAAATGAGATATAAAAAACTCTTCAAGAAGAATTAACTAAGGCAAAGGAAGAGCTTGAAATGACACCAAGTGACTTAAATGCATCACGATGTCAAGCTGCTCAGGAAAATTGGAAACCTTCTACGAAGAAAAAACCAAAGGAATCATTATACCAGTGCGTGCACGCCAGCATGAATACAGGGAAAAAAGCACGACATATTTTCTAAATCTGGAGAAAAGAAATCACATAAAGAAACACATATGAAAACTTTTTATTAGTGGCGTAATCAAGACAGATCCGTTTTGTATACTAAAGGAGCAGGAACGTTTTTATCAAGACCTCTATAAGAGTAAAAACAATGATCCAGAAATACCACAAAAAATCTCTGCGTTCTTAAATGATCTAAATATTCCAAAATTATCCAAAGAACAGCAAAAGCAATGCAAAGGGTCTATTACATCGGAGGAATGCTTTCATCTTTTAAACAGCTTTGATGTTAATAAAACCCCTGGGAATGATGGCATTCCCATTGAATTCTACAAAACCTTCAGGGCAGTACTTAAGGATAGTTTTATTAAATGTGTTGACGAATATTTTGAAAAAGGTGAGATCTCTAACTCTCAAAAACAAGCTGTCATCACTCTAATTGAAAAAAAGGGAAAGATCGCTTCTAGAAAATTGGCCCCCTATCTCTCTTGTAAATGTACATACAAAAATTATGACTAAAGCAATTGCATGGAGGATAAGAACTGTTCTACCTGATATAATCCATCAAAATCAGACTGGATATGTAAAAGATCGTTTCATAGGAGAAACAATGCGATCTATCTATGATATTATGGATTTCACCGCAACGGAAAATATCGCCGGCTTAATGATTTTCATCGATTTCCAGAAGGCTTTTGATAGTATCGAATGGGGTTTTCTCATAAAATGTCTCGAGAAATTCAAATTTGGACCAGACTTCATTCGCTGGGTTTGAGTTTTCTACAAAAACATAAAAAGCTGTATCGTAAACAATGGCTTAACTTCAAACTTCTTTCCACTTGAACGTGGTGTTCGACAAGGAGATCCTTTATCTCCGTACCTTTTTGTTGTTGCGGTAAAAACGCTGACAATCGCCATTCGACAGAACCCAGATATTAAAGGTATTGTTATCGGAAAAGAGGAAACAAAAGTCCTGCAATATGCTGATGATACAACTGCAACATCAGCTGATGTCGATTCAGCAAAATCACTCTTTAAACTAATGGCGATGTTTCAAAATATTTCTGGCCTCAATATTAATTCCTCAAAAATGGAAGGTGTGTGGATCGGTTCACTTAGAGGAAAAAGGGAAGAACCATTTAGCATTAAATGGCGGAAAACCCTGATCAAAGCTTTAGGAGTTTATTCTAAAAGAGAAGAATTTTATTGAAAGTCTTAACAGTGTCAAAAAGCTTATTAATACATGGTCCTCGAGAGGCCTATCTCTTTATGGAAAAGTAACAATAATCAATTCCTTCTTGATCTCGAAGTTTGTGTATATTTGCTCTATATTGCCAACACCAAAAGAAGTAGTAAGTGAACTGAATCGATTGCTTTTCAAGTTTCTGTGGAACGGTGAAGATAAAGTAACTCGTCTGTCTGCAATAAATGATTATGAGAGGGGTGGTTTAAAAATGATAGATGTTGATTGCATGATTACATCTTTGAAGTTAGGATGGCTACAGAGAGTATTTAATGATTGAAGTGCTACATGGAAGAGATATTTTCGTTATCTGTTAGAACATGTTGGGGGCATCTTCTTTCTCAGCTGCGAAATACTACACAAAAAAATCTCAGAACCTATGAAATAAACAAATTACAGCATGAAAAATGCTCTGTACGATTTTATTCCCTCGTTGATACATATCAGAAAACTCACTCGTTCGCTGCGCTCACTCGTTCGTTTTCTAATACTACTCTTCTCGTGAACAAAAATCATACCTTCACATTTTCCATGAAGTAATCTCTATATGTCAGCCAAATATATATAATTATATAGAAATATGGTAATTATTATGCCACCAGTTGTCAATAAGTGTCATGATCAAGAGCTAATTAGACAAGTATTGTTTTCCTCTGTCTGTTAACTTTATCAACTCACATTATTGATGTATAAACAGTATGCTGTAAGATGAACTTTATTAAACCCATAATGATAAGCATTATTATAACATATTAAAATAATGTAAGTGATATCTTGAGTTTTATTACCCAATGTTGCTGACTGAAGCGGGGTGCATTTTTTGTTGGTTGGGACTCTTCCACAACTGTAGTCAAATCCTTGGTCTGTGATTTCTTCTGATTAGATACAATGAGAATCAAAATAATATGTTACTTCTTACTTCATTTATGTTGGGTTTAAATCTTTAAGTGGAACTTTACTTAGCCAATAAGACTGAATTTAATACAGTGCATTCCAGTTGTTAGGTCACCTGACCTAGCACAAAACCTAACTTTCCTTAACTTGTCCGTAAAAATCGAATATCCTGTGTTAATTGTTGACAGTACATGTTGCGCAAGGGTTTTTATTCTACTTTACATTTTTCTGTAATCCTAAAGAACTCAGAAAAAAACATGCAAGTTGTAAAACATTTGTGTTATGTGTCAAACCAAATAAAAATGTTATTGTTTATTTGAGAGCTCAACTATCAACTCAATACATGCTGATTGGAGTATACATGTATGAACTCTAAACTGACTCAGGAGTCACAATTTATGGCGCAAAACTTATGTATGCCAACTTCGAATTCGTTATATGTTAGACTGCAGCTTCTAAGGTGTAGCACATGTACATTTATTGTGTTATACCCTTCAACTGTTAAGAGCTAAACCTAAACAGACTACATCAAACACATTCAAACTGTGGAGCACAGAAGTTTAGTCTCATAACTGATAGACTCTTGAACCTCATAAGTTACTGGGATCTTGCATGATCTACAGAAATAAATTTTCACACCTGTATCTTGCCACTTTGGCGCAAATAATTGCAGCGCTACACAAGGGGCATACAGTACCACTCAAATGTAAGTTACCACCTCGATAGACACGCCTTGTTTCTCTCGAGATGCGTCTCATTCCTCTCAAGACATGTCTCGTTTCATTCGAGTCATTTCTTGTTTCTTGTGAGTGCAGTGCAAGTACCAGTGGTGAGATTAAGACATGATCATCGTTTGATATTGTTTATTTGGTGTCAGGTTGACCAAACTTGAAATTACAAAGCCAGACTTCTTAAACATTGGCTTATGTTGGTTTTTGTGATCAACACTGACTTGAATCAGCGACGCGCTTGTGTTTACAATGCCCTTGAAGCCTTTCATTTGTGAGTTGCATCGCGGGTTGACACAACGTTTCATGGTTGTAGAATATCAATAACCAGATAGCTGAAAATCCCGGTTCGGAATCCTATCAAAAACCGCTTTATTTTACAAATGAGCGATCACAAGGAGTCCGTAAACTAAGAATGTCGCGCTTCATTTTTGAATTATAAAATTCAAGAAATTCTTGCAACGCGAAATCACGGAAGTTTGGGTGAACTTTTAAACCTCCACGATTCAGGGACAAGTTTTACCGCAGCAGCAGTGCAGATAACCAGTAAGAATATTAGCAAAACAACTCGACATGCGAAGCGGCTGTGAAGCAAATGCTTTGTTGATCTACTGTGTTATGTGCGACCAAGGATCATGTAGAATTCTTTCAACCATGTTTGTACTCGGCAAAAGTATATTGACTCTTCTGATTGTGCCGCACGGAATTCACAAAGAAGCGTAATTATGAAAACAAGTTGTCTAGATTATAGTTTTTGCCAAAGGCTAATGGGCTTAAAAACTTTTCTGTTTTAAAAAAAAGTACCAAGGTCGATGAACAATGAAATGTTCACTCGTGCGAAAACCTTTCATCGCCCATACACGGCTGTTGACGACGACCACGACCGCATCACGTCACAATTAATTTATGACAACAAAATATATTGTGGTAAGAGGAATTATGTTTTAAAATAAATAAACCCTAACAGAAATTAATCATGTCTTCATAAAATAGAAAGTTGACAGGAAACATCTCTTAAAATAACTTACCAGCTTCTTGAAAACATTCCACTTCTCTGGTGATATTTTGGTTAAATTGAAGGGCTTTGTCCCATATGCCTGCTCGGCGGGAGGCCTCCATCCTTAAGCATAAACTAACATATGCATCGAGGTAAACATGTTGGTAGCTACATATAGGAAATGTTATTGGTAGTGTTGGGCTAGTGAGTGCCTTTTGTGATTATATTGTCTTGATTGTCAAATATAAATTTGAATTATCAAAATACATCCCAAGTAAAATTTGTAAAAAACAGATTGCTACTTTAAGCTAATTTATTTTAATTATATTATTGTACTGTTGTAAATCAATTCTTCTTTTTTAGTTTGCAATCACTCTTTTCCTTTTGGTTGTCATGCATGTAACTTCCTGTTAAATAAATTCGGTCTGTCCAGCTTGGAACCTACCTCAATCACTGTAAAAATATAAATCGAAGGGCTTACTTTTCAATTACAACATAAGCAAACAAATTAAATATGGCATGTAAAATGCTAACCTGTTTGTACCCTAGTGTTGTTCATGTGAAAGATTCTTACCTGACGTAACTTAAAAAATCTTGCAAAATCACCCAGCAGTGATATAAGTGCACGTTTAATTAGTTTTTTCTTTCAGCAAGTTTTTTTTGACGGTCTACTAGATGTATACTATACAAAACAATCTTTCTGGGCAGCGGTGTGGACTTTCCCAGTGTGCGGTAGTAAAGCTGTTTACTGCTGGTTCCGGGTTTTCTTCATATTGTTGGGCAGGTGAAACCTGGACTCATGTGCCCTGTCCCACTTCCTTTTCTTGGGTTGGGATTAGATTTACCTGGGAAAGCAGCATTTGCTGCTCTTCCTTGTCTAAAAGGCTAAACAAAGCTGTAAAATTTAGGGACTCCATTATGGCACACCTGTGCACAACGTAAATCAGCCTGAATAAGTGAACTTTGGCGCCACGATTTTCCTGCCTAAAATGGTTGCAATAGGTACAACACAATGACAGTAAAGAAGGATGATAACATCTCACTCAAGCAAACACAACAATATGGTGGCTGTTTCGTGCCCTTGTCCTCTTTGCAAGGGAAAGCTGGTCTCCAGCAGAAAGGTGCAAAATTCATACATGAAAATTCGTTGTAATTTGCCAGAAGATAGGGGAGAGGAATGAGTTGAAGGGGATACACCGTCAGATCCTGAGCCCTGTCACAGCTCTGCCTGTATTCACTGAGGTTATCTTGTAGCTCTGCTACAACCCTGCCACAACCAGTTTACAGCCTTGTAAATATATAAACCAGCCTGTAACCAGGATTCTATTAGGCTCTTGCAGGGCTTCTAGAGGGTAGACTTTTTTCTAAGGGTGGCAATCATGTAGTAACACAAGCAAAGCCCACAATTATTAGCGCATTTGGGGCTATCCCCAAACCAAAGCCTGACAAAACCCAGCTCATTCATGATTGTAGCAGACCTCAGCACTCCAATGTCAATTCCTATCCCACCACGCAACATTTTCCTTATGTGACTGTTAAACAAGCCGTATTCAAGATTCAACCAAAAGCCTATCTTGCAAAAATCGATCCCAACAGTACTTGTCGTCACTATCCAATACACCCATTGAACTGCTGCGCCCCTGGTCTTGCATGACAATTTCAGGGTGATGAACATTTCACATATTTGTACAACAACAAACTTCTCTTTTGGGCCGCAAAATCAGCCGAGATCTTTAACAGTTTAACACAAGCTGTCACGCGTATGATGGCCCAATGGGGATTCAACACAATCGTTTACCTAGACAACTTTCTTATCATTGGTGATAGCAGACACAAGTGCAAACTGGCTTACAATGAACTTGTCAACCTTGTGAACGTGCTTGATGATAGAGAGCAAACTATACGAACTGCGTGAATTGCTCAGCAATACATTATCAAGGCGTCTAATCACAAAGCAAGATTTGCCAAGCCTTGTCGGCAAGTTGAATTTTGTGGCGAGGGTGGTCTTTGAGACGCCGGACATTCCTGAGAGGTGTCATCAATGTTATGAAGACACATCACCACATTACCAATCCCGCCTTACCAAACAATTACATGCTGATTTATTGTGGTGGGCGAACTTCCTGAATGCCTTTAATGGCAAAACTTTGTTGACTCAGAACCAGTTTCTTCGGAAGCATCCGTGGTGGGTACTTTCAGGATGACTGGTTTTACACTAACTGGGCAGTTGGTAATCCCAATATATAAGGAAACATTCACAGTTTTATTGGCATTAATTCGCTGGAAACATGAGCTGCATGACAAATGCATCGTTGTCTACTCGGATAACCGTACAACAATCTGTGCGTTAAACAAAGGAACATGTTGCAACTCTCTAGTAATGCAATGGCTTCGCTCCATATTCTGGCTCTCAGCTACCTACAATTTTCAGATCATGTGTACTTAAGGCATCCGCGATCGAGTGTCAATCAATACCCTCTATCAACATCTTGATCGACCCTCGATCAACATCTCGATCGATACTCGATCGAGACTTGATCGACATATCGGTCGCCAGTCGGTCCCAGTCGACTAATTTTCGCACACGCTGTCGAGTGTCAATCGATACTAGCGGTGATCACACGTTCACTGTCGGTCAACACTTCACCGATGTATCGATCGCTACCTTATGGTCGACTGTCGGTAGCATGTCGAGCTTTATTTTATTATTTATCTTAAAGAAAATTTATACAGCTACCATGAACTCTTCACACATCAATGGCTTGGTCTGTTTCAACTTAATTACAAACAGTGAATGCTCGTTATGGCGGACACCCTCGGGACCGTCATTTTTTGGTGCCCTTAACAATGAGAGTCCACAATAGCGTGCGGGATGTGAAGAAAATTACCCAATTTTTGGTTGTGAAGTGTCACAAATAACACCTAATGCTATACTTTTTTAAAATTGCCAGTTTCTTTGATACATAATCATACAATATAGGTCAAAAGAAGATATAATCTAGCATGTGAACATTCCAAGACCTCCAAGACTGCAGAATAATTATGCCATTCAAGCCATTCAGTGCTTCCGAGTCAGGTGTCCAAGAGCAGAACAATGAAAATATTAGTTTGGAACCATGTCAAGTGTCAGCAAAAGCGCACAATTCTGTTGTTGTGGGAGTTGTTTCTTTGTAGTGTCAACCAGGGATGTATCTTCTGACACAAGGCGAGAGTTGACTTTAATTTTGAACAATTTCTAGATTATAAGATTAACACTTGTTTTTTTTACGGGGATTGGCACTGTTAGTAAATTTACTGCCAAAACATTGGTTGAAACCTGTTTCTGGTCTTGGGGTTGGGTTAGACTGATGTTTGTATTCTGTACTTTCCAATTCCCCATAATGCACTCTGTTTGCCCACCATTTACGGAGGTTAGAAAGCTATAAAATGTGTTATTCATTCGTAAGGTTGAAAACCAACAAAAGTCAGCCGAGCGTCGATAGAGTATCAGCCGAGTGTCGACAATCTATCGAGCGACTAGCGGTCGTGCTTAGGAGACTATTGACCAACATATGAGGCGGTCAACAGTCGACCGACTGTCAACCGCCATGTCCATCGAGTGTCGATCATTATTCGATTGAGTATCGATCGACATCTCGAGATGTCGATCGAGAGTATCGATTGACACTCGATTGCGGATGCCTTAGTACACATGATCCCAATTTTCATATCATTGTGCCTGTCATACCATCCAAGGCTAACTCAGTGGCAGACGCCATCTCATGCCTTCATAACCCTGCGCTAAGTCATGCGTGAGGTGACTTCTTCAGTAGTAACGATAGCTGCCAAGCTCACTTTTCACAACCAGCATTTTTTTCCTCCCACCACAGGTGCAGTCCATGCTCAAGAACAGCTACATCAAGAAGAATTGAGACTGCCGTTCCCATGCCTTTGCACAATCTACAAGGGCCTCATACAAGTCGCAATTGCAAGCTTACCTTTGCTTTTGCCTCATCTTTGGCTGCACACCGGTTCCCTGCCACTCTATACACCTCCTTTGATACATAGCTTTCCTCGTGCGAACTCACCTAGCAGCATCCCTAACCATCTAAACGTTGTCTGCCTCTTGCTCCTTTAATTTGGCTATGCTAATTCGCTGGAACAGCCACTGTTTAAACACCAGATAACTCTTCTGTGAGGTATCAAGAGAATTCATGGCGCCCCTGTCTTGCAAAAACTTCCTGTTCACCTGATGTCCTTACAAAATCCAAACTGTCTTAAACCTTGACTTATCACTGGACACCACCTTTTAGGGAGCATGTTTGGTAGCATTTTTCTCTTTTTTTGCCAATCAAACCTTCTGCCATCTTCAACGGTGGCTTTTGACACCCACTGTCACCTGCGCAATTGGGATGTTTTTTTTGTTTTTTGTTTGTTTTTTTTTTATTGACGGTATAAAATACAATATACGATATTTACATATTTCTCATTCTTTATAGTTAATGCATAGCCTCTACAGCCGATATATGGCCTTCTACTAGTCTAATGATTATAAAAGGGTTTTTTTGTTATTTCTATTTTCCACATAATATTATTTATATTCTCAAGACGATATTTCTGCTCAACCTTCAGGACAAATTCTTTTAAGAAGATTGATTTCTCATTTACCTTATTTGAATACAAGTAATGATGCATAAAAAGTATAGTATAGTTAAATTTTATTGAGAGAGCTGCCGAAAACCCCAAACAGTATTTCTTCTGTTGTTGGGGAGATCCGACAAGCGTTGGTTGAATTAAACCACCGGAGAACATTACTTATAAATGTCCTGGTGAAAAGTACATTCAATAAATGTGTGGTCAATGGAGCCGTTTTGTCCACAATACAGGCATTGATCATCCTTCTTAATACCGAATTTAAGTAGTTCTCTTTTTGTTATTATAATTCTATGTATAAATTTGAAATCAAACTCTCTGAGTTTATTTTCTAGCTTTACCCAAATGAATGTTAGCATTATTATTGAATTTAAATATTTCTTCACCACATGTGAAGAATAATTTGTTAAGAGTGGCATTGCTTTTTGCCTTTGTCAACAAACTAGTCGGTATGGCACTTATTACTTGGTAATACTGAAGGAAGTTAGTTTGACATTCCTTGAGGCTAACTAACATTTCATCCAGCAAAGAAGTATTCGATGAATCAAATTGCCCCTTACCAACAAGCACTCAAAGAAAGTGGATATGACCACAAACTAGCATTCAATCCAGAGCCCACTCTAAGAAACAAAAGAAAGAGAAAAAGGGGCATTACATGGTACAATCCTCCTTTCAATTTTAACGTAAAAACCAACCTTGGCAGAAAGTTTCTCCATATCGTTGACAAATGCTTCCAGAAAAACCATCCACTCTACAAGATTTTCTACAGATGCACTCTTAAACTTAGCTACTTGTGTATGCCAAACATGAAATCCATCATATCGTCACACAACAAACACGTTCTTTCAAATGCAAATGCAACAACACTGCAACCTGACACCTGCAACTGTAGAAAAAAGTCTGATCGCCCACTGGAAGGAAAATGCCTCCAAACTAACATCATCTACCAAGCCAAAGTCACCACCAAGACAACAACTGAAACCTACGTTGGACTAGCCACAAACTTTAAAGAACGCTACAGGAACCACAAAACATCCTTCCGACACTCAAACAGAAAAAATGAGACAGAACTTTCCAAACATGTTTGGAGCTTGCAGGATGCAAAGAAACCGTTTCGGATAAAATGGAAGATTTTTAACAAATGTAAACCTTACAGCAACATTAGCAAAAAATGTAGTCTTTGTCTGCATGAAAAGTTTATAATCATCTGTAAGAAAGAACTGTGTAGCCTCAACAGGACAAACGAATTAGCAAGTTCATGCCCCCACAGAAACCGATATGTACTCCGGAACTTTAGAGTAACGTAAC
Organism: Platygyra sinensis; assembly: GCA_019787425.1. NCBI lineage: Eukaryota > Metazoa > Cnidaria > Anthozoa > Scleractinia > Merulinidae > Platygyra > Platygyra sinensis. The sequence goes on from JAHPZR010002240.1 coordinate 19,228, forward strand.
TCAAAACACTGAAGCATGATCCCTCTTATATTACGTTTTTGTTACATAACAACTCTCCGAATAGTTTCGAATAGCCTGAATGTAATGCACCTACTATGGCAACCATTCAAGTTTTCGTATTTAACTGCCAGCTTTCCAGTTTCAGCATATAGTCCCTCTTATATTATGTTTTTGTTACCTAGCAACTCTCCAAATTGTTTCAAATAGCCTGAATGTAACACACTCACTATAGCAACCATTCAAATTTTCGTATTTAACTGCCAGCTTTCCAATTTCAACAGTTCAGTCGTTGAAATTGCCTGATGAGTGTGGTCCTTGTACCATACGAAACAGTTCTGTAGCAATAACACTCCACATTCTTTCAATTTCCTCACTCTGATTGTCCACTTGAAAACCTGCATGACAACTTCACGCCGCTTTAAGTGTGTACCCCAAATTCTGGGGTCATTGAGCATTCATACATTCATATATTCATCGCCTTTCCGAGTCAACATTTCGATCAAGAGAGGGTTTCTTTTTCCAAAACACAGGAGTGCACGCAAATTGAATTAATGACCGCGGAGCATATTTACCTTAGTACAAAGCAGCAGTTACAAAACTTGTTGCGTGACGCAATTAATGCAACTTTGGTGTTAAACATTTTTATTTGCTGATCTTTTCTTACCCTATTTCGTTTCTCGTTGCCTTTGCTTTAATATTCCCTGCGTAAAATCTTTTTGACTGAAGTGCACTCACTCGAATCGAAACCGAAAACAAATATATACACGATAAAAAAAGCCTTGATTGTTTATCGTAAAATAAAAAACTTAACAAGTTACATGGCACGATTGTCGAAATTTCCACTTACGAGCGGGGCTAAACGTGGCTGCATGGAGTAAAATTATAACACTCGCTGAGTTTTTTGGGAAAAATATAAAAAAATACTAAAACAAATAACAAGTTACACGCCGCCGCTGTCGGAATTTCCACTTACGCGCGGGAACGTGGCTACATGAAGGAAAATGATAAAACTCGCTGAGTTTTTATTAAAAAAATACAAATCAAGGAATTTTAATTGAACTTTCTTTATTGAGCAAAGAAAGAAAAAAGTCATCAAATACATATTCTGGGAGGAACAGATAACATGAAACATGACACTGCTGTGAATAAAACTTGCCGGCGGCTTTGAATCGAGCACTCAGCCGGCTTCAAAATAAAAGAATCATCATTAAATCTCTCCTTACAGCTCCTCGAAAGCGTCTGATTAAAAAGTTGTGGTCAAAGGAAAAGTTCAAATCCATTACGTGATCTGGGCATTCACCACGCATCGGAACGTGTTTACGAATAAATTAACTATGGCGGCCGCTCTACGAAAAAATCTAATTTTGGCGTTCCGTGACCAAAACAACTCGTTCAAGATCTCTTTTTAAAGCTCTCGATATGATCTGTATTCAAAAATACACAAGCTTAAGCTTACAAAATTTGAAAATACATTGCGAAGAAGCCGAATCTATAAAATGTCTGCGATGATTACTTCGGATTACTTCATAATCATTCACACATCGCGAACAAAAGGATACGTTCACAAGTCAGTTCGCCCATGGTCCCTTAATTATAGCATTGTTCCAGTCTTTTGAAGTCTCTTTGAGGTCTCGTTCCAAAATATCTCACCTTTTTCAAACCGAATAAAACCAAAGTTACTCGAGACGCTTTCGGATGCTACCGAAAGCAATGCCCAAAGGAATAAACTGAGCCTTCAAGCTACAACATCCAGAGGTGTAAGCCATTTCAGAAAGACACATTTAAAGCGGCGTGAAGTTGTAATGTGCATCTTGAAGCTGTACAGCTTGTTGAACACACAGGACGAAATTGCGTGATTCCGTTTCTCGGAAACGAGACGGAAACATAAAACTCCATGTTTCCGTTATGTTTCCGTTGGGCGGAAAGGCGAAATCCCGTTTTTAGTTGGATCTGTCGTGTTTCCGTTATGTTTCCTGAACGGAAATGTCATGCCACGTTTCTGTCGCGTTTCAGTTCGCGGATTTCTGCTGTTGTCTGTTTCCGTTATGTTTCCTCGCACGGAAACGAAAGCTGCTACGCAATTTGTGCACCACATGTTATTGGCCGGCTGGGAGGTCCGTATAAAAAAAAACTGTGACCAAGATCTTCTTGAAAATGCATTTTCAAGCGCGAGGTCTACAAACCGTTCGCAAAAACTCTAACGAGCGAACGAGCGAGTAAATCAGATACTATACGAAGAAACATGTATTAAAGGAGCATTGTCACGCTATTTGGAAACTTTATAAAAAGCTAGAAGGTGCCTTCGCAGCAATTGAATTCCAAAACTTATGATCTAGTTTTGTTATTAAAGTCTATTTGAAGGTACTGAAACTGTTCCCTATCGCCTGTCGCTACGGATGGCATGGATGGAAATGGATTGAAATTTGAAAAAAATTGGCCAATCTTTTCAAGTTTTGATGCCACGTGTGCCAAAAATCCTCAAGAAATTTATTATGCTTAGCCCTGTCTGATAAAGCTGTACCGAAGCTTTTTGTTTATGATTAAAGCCTTAAAGTAATTATTTTAGCCCAGATCTAGAATTGACCTAAAACAGCAAAATCCTTGTGACAATGCCCCTTTAAAGAACTAATTTATGTTAGTGCATTTAGTTCCCCAGTTAAGGTCTCCAAAACTGTTTTTTCAGTGTGAAATTTCGTGCAAAGTTGGAAGTTACTCCATACCTACCTCATTCTTTTTTAGTTATTTTCTCGGAGAAACTAGCATGCATTTCTTTTGCTATTTTAATGTTGTTGTTTCTGTCGATCATTGCTAATCACTCGACTGAATTAGACTTTAGAATTTCTACCGTAAATTGAGTAGCAGCTAGAATCATTTTAACCAATTGGACCATTTCAGCAAGTTGGATCATTTTAGCAAGTTGAATCATTTTAACTGGTTGGACCATTTTAGCCAGTTGGATCATTTTAGCAAGTTAAATCATTTTAACCTGTCAGGCCATTTTAGCCAGTTGGATCATTTTAGCAATTTGAATCATTTTAACCAGTCAGACCATTTTACCCAGTTTGACCATTTTAACCGGTTAGACCATTTTAGCCAGTTGGATCATTCTAGGCAGTTTGACCATTTTAGCACTTCAAGTTGAATCATTTTAACTGGTTGGACCATTTTAGCCAGTTGGTTCATTTTAGCAAGTTAAATCATTTTAACCTGTCAGGCCATTTTAGCCAGTTGGATCATTTTAGCAAGTTCAATCATTTTAACCAGTCAGGCCATTTTAGCCAGTTGGTTCATTTTAGCCAGTCAGACCATTTTACCCAGTTTGACCATTTTAACTGGTTAGACCATTTTAGCCGGTTGGATCATTTTAGCAAGTTAAC
>JAHPZR010002244.1:0-7500 GCA_019787425.1 Platygyra sinensis
AAGAGACAAATCGGAATGGCGGACGAATACCGAGAAGATTGCCGTGATCCATCCCTGAGGATTTATCACAGGACGTCGATTCGAAACAGGAGACCATCGTTACGCGAGAACTGCATTATCCTCTTGGGTTCTTTTACTAGAGAGTACAGGTCATTTGCCCGATCCCCGCTGCGAAAAAGAGTGTCTTCAAAACACAACCATTGTCTCTCGCAAAAACAATATACTGGGAAGGAGTATATCAGGAACTAACCGTTTTCCCCTGAATAAACACGGGACAAGCTGAACGATTTTGACGAGAAAGAGTGGCCGTCGCCTGCTTAGAAGTGACCAGCAGCTTGCAAACTGCTCGGGACGTGAAGGCCTTAAGGTAGGCTTTGACTTCCGCCCCCCCCGAAAGCTGCAGGGTTTCCTAAGCTCAGAGCGGAGTTCCAATCACCGTCCCTGCCAGCTTCTTTAAAAATGGCTCTGAGCTTTCCAATATAGGAATCGACGGTAGCATAGAAAACGCGAACAGGGCAAGCACAGCTATGCACCTTATGTTTTCCTAGGTAAGGGCAAGTGGTAACATGGACCTGCGTTTTCCCTCGGGAATCTTTCCAGCAAGAAAACGACAAATATCTAGAGGAGTAGCGGAAAAAAAGGGTTCTTAGACCACGGCAGATAACCCAAAAAGGCGGAGAACTCCTTTTTAGGGAGTCTCGTTGTTTGGCGTAAGCGGAAGAAAAAGCAATGCCTTGCAGCTGGTCGAGACGGCTAGTCTATGACAGAAAAATCCGGGGCGACCGCAAGAGGTTGGGTAGCGGAAACGGCGGGTCTCTTGAATCCACACATCTGGAAAATCGGAAATCCTGATCATTGGGATATTCACACTCTGGACATTTGACTGCAGGAACAAAAACGCGGGCAACTGGGGGAAGACCCTATAGAGAAAATAGAGCGGGAGAGAATTAAAATATCTTGAGGGAGAATACGGCAGAAAAAAACAACAGATGAAACAAGACGTCAAGTAACTTTATTAACAAAAATAGCCAGGCAAAACAGGAAAGCATGAAAGTGAGATATACTAGAAAGAAGACGAAAAATCCAACCTTCAAAAGTTTATGAAACCGAAATGTCACAAGACTTCTTTACAAAGGGTCAATACGAAACGCCCATAAATCCCAGGAATTTTGTTAGCCACTCCTGGAGGGTGGATGCAAAACACCCACCTGGCCCTTAGGCACAAGAAGTAGACTAGATGAAGGACAATGTGGAAGAAGAGCTCACCAAAAACGACGAGACCAAACATCCGGAACCACGATGGTAAATGATACGGGAAAGGAGGACAAGAAACGGAGAACATTGCGGATGAGGCAGATCGGCGGAAAAACGAACGGATTGGATAACAGAATCGATGGGTGAAGTCAGGAGATTGACTAAACACGTTAACGCTACAGCAACCAGGGGTAGGGTGCGGAGAAAAGAACGGCAGCATTGTACCAGTCGAGGAGCGCATGACATTGGACGGAAGAGCCATGAGATCAACTGAATGACCATTTGGATCACCAAACGCGTCTTGTAGCCGCTTCCAAAAACTAACAGACAGACGAGAATCCGCCAGGGAGAGAGAGCCAGATGGCCGGTCGGCAATGTTTTGGAAGACGGAACGAGGAAGAGGCGAAGAATGCAGTCAGTGGCCATCAGAGCCTCGAAGATGACGTCCGACAAGGAATATGACCTAGCGGATTGGCCATTCCAGGCATGAAACAACGCGTAACTGTCAACGCAAACATGGACTCTTGAGTCCTTGATAGTTAGAGCAAAAGATGACAGAGCATTGCTAAGAGCTAGAGCCCCCTTCACTGCAATATCAAACGATAAAATTTCTCCAGACCAGTAGTCGGAATCACAGAGGGGAACAACATTTGGCTTTAGCACGCCAGACCAGCGGTAGGAATAGGCATCAGTAAACAAGACACATTGGTGGTGTCGCTCCAAACGCCAAGGAAGGAAGCCTGACCAGGACTTAAGGAAAAGCCAGTGTTCAATTTCACGGCGCAATGGAACCGACAAAAGCAGGGCCCGGAAGAGTGGGAGGCACGTGAAATGGCCATGTTGATCTCGTTAGTGAATAACCTGGCGCCCGGCACTGCTATGGACATTGACATACATTTTCCTGCTTATCTTTACAAGTCAGTCATAGAAACGTGGCTGGAATCTAGTATCGCTTCAACAAGACAAATGAACTTCTGCTGAAGGATGGATTCTGAAGCCCTATACAGTAACCCAGCTTGACTAACGTATAACAGACCAAGAAGGACGCAATTTGGGCGCTGATGAGGTTCAGCTTTTCCGGATCAAAGGACTGCACGAGACTGGAATCACGCGTAAACAAATCTGCGAGGAATGACGGTGATCAATGTACAAAGAACAAGGAATGCTAATGGAGCGAAAGTAGTGAGAGACAAGAAGGCGAGTGGAGTGGTACACGAAGGCCGATAACTTCCAACCAAAAGGGATGGTATTACTGGTGACGAACCACCCATTCCACTCAAAACCAAAGTACGTCCTGCTGGATGGGGCAAGGAGGATGTTATCATATCCGGATTTGTCATCGCACACAGTTTGATAGGCGTCCTTAACGACATACAAGGGAAGCTGTTGTAGATGGTCGAGAGGAAACGGCCGATCATCTATCCACAAATTCAAAAACCTATTGTCATTACAAAGTCTTGGTTTTGAGGGTTTAACCGTGAGGGCATGACGAGGTGAGGAGGATCGACCTCGCCCACCTTACCCCAAACCGAAATAGCACCGGTAGAGAGGCGTTGCAAAATCGTGTCAGCGATGAACTTAGCAAAAGGTGCACACGACTTGTGATTGTAAAAGATCCGCTTGTGCTGGGGTGGCAGAGTCAAAATGTTCCCCCTCAGGGACGGTGCATACTAAATACCAAGGTTTTTACGCCAAGTTAGGGCCACGCGGAAAAAGTAGATCTTTGCAAGGGCTATGGAATTCACAAAGAAAAATAGGGGTAGCCCCGCATTTTTTCGAGACAATTAGCCTTGAATCCCAACAAAAATGCTGATATCAGCATTTTTCTCAAAAACGCGAGGAAACGATATTTCCTCACAGATTTCCTTAGAATTCACTGTACATACATAAAGTAAACATTGAAGATCTTTAAAGTACATGGCAAATGGTCAATTAAAATCATTTTTGGTACGTTTCTAATAACAAAATCGTTACGAAAGCGCTTTTAGCGTCTCTGACGACCTTTCTCTGGTTCAGCTAAAATACAGTCTACATACCTTTTGCTCACAACCAGATACTAATCACATGTTGAATAGGCTTGCCGCTTCCATTTCGAAGCAAAAAATGGTAGGGGTAACCACGCGTTTTTTAAAGTTGTTGATCTATTTTGAAAACTTTTACGGTGCCCGTTACATTTTTCCTCTCACCTCCCCAGTAACTAAGACATTGGCGTTTCTGCGCGCGCACTACGCCCATCTGCAGGTACATGTTTACAGATGGATTTCAGTGCAATTTTCAAAGATAACACCTAGGTTTTCAGCTGGAGACGTACGTATAGCGCTGCTATTCTGGTCTCCCTAGTTTAAGTACAGGTTCATTAAAATTGATTTGGTTACCGAAGGCAATTTTGCTTTAATTTTAGTTGTGTGCTTCGTGGCGTAGTTGATCGCGTCAATAGAGAGTTTAAGAAAACCACGACGGCAACGGCAACGGGAACGTCGCTAACCAAAAGGTTTAATGAGCAGAACAATACCTGTGCACGTGCGTTATAAATCTTTGTATATTTCTTTGACGTCCTCTGCAAAAACAACAACGTGAAATGACCAAATTCTACGTTATCTGGAGAACGTGAACTACGACGGCTAATTTTTAAAATTCTTTTTCAAATTTATTACCGTGTCCCAGATTCAGTTTCGCGATAGCTTTGGCAGTGATAAATAATGTAAATGACTTTAGAGTATCCCGAGATTCGTAGGTAAAATATCGATTCATTTTTAATCGGCGTTTCTTCGGCGTCGCCGTAGTAGCTTCTAAAACTCCCTAATGTCAACCCCAGGGAGCGCTCGCGCTAAAACTATGCTAAGTCATTAGCATAATGCTAATTATTCCCTGGGATTATGTTAATGAGTATATATGGAGGAACACATGTTTACTGGTCACTCTACTCGAGGCCGCCGGACTTTTGGTTCTTGTTTGTGAGCCTCGCTCGTCAACTCAAACCCGGCTTCTGGACCGTGGACATAGAGTAGGTACCGATTCAGTCAGACCCTGGGCAAGTACAACAAGCTTTTAATCCACTACCAGACGCTCCTCCTGCTCGACAGGTCGCTGAAAATCCACCACCACTTCCACCAGCTCAGGATGAACGTGCGGTGGTAAACAACTTATGTTTCGGAACTGTTTACTGCGTAACTGGAGTATCACATTTACTTTTAGTCGCGTTCGGCTTTGTATTCGGTAGTTTCGTTTCATACAGTTTTCGTTAGCCTCTGTAGGCTTTAGCTGGTGTGGTTTTATCCGAGTTTATACGTTTTCTACTCCACTACTCTGGCTTTGCCACGCAGGAGATAATTATTTACATGCGTTTTTCCTTCGCAACTGTACACGTGGTCCAGTCATTGGGTTTGTGGCTAGTTTTTGGGTTAGCTTTTGTGCTACTTTTAAGCCTCCATACTTTGGTATTTGTCTTCCCATAACATGGGTTGCTTTCGTATTTTTCGGCTCATGTTGGGTCGACTAGCTGTTTTATCGTTTTCTGCGGCCCACATCACTTCTATTTCTTGTAGCACTCACGTGTTTCAGGTTTATTCGGTTCAAGCGACGTCGGTTCGCTTTTTGGGCGGCTTCTTCTCGCGTTTGGTAACATGTATAGTTTTTTCCTATATATTGTTGTAGTTCTATATTCTTTTACTGATTCTAGGGCGTTTAAAGATCTATAATTTTCGAAATATTGTACATTTCCTCAAACGCATACTACAAGTTGTAGATAATGCCGTGTTTTAACAAATCGTATTGTTATATTTCGAAAACGATCCACTCAGTCCGAGTTTTAGACATTTTCTATTGTGGTCACGTGACATACCAAATATGGGCGTGGTTCGAAACATTTAAAGGAAACGTGAATCGAACAAACATGGTAAACTTTGATGCCCACGGACTTCAGGAGCCAAAAAAATGGAGGTTTTGAGATTTCCTTAGCAACAGATTTGTAGTTAAGGTTCTCCCCCCTTAATGCCTGTGGGGCTGAATATACTGTTTGCATAATGCCTGTGTGGCTGAGAGGGTATACTGTTGTCTGATGCCAGTGGGGCTGAGTAAACTGTCTGTACTTTGCCTGTAAGGCTAAACGTGACAGTATTTTATGCCTTAGAAGCTGTAAATGTAGAACTGCCTGAGGGGCTATGAATGTACAGCACGTGTGGGATTTTGCATGATTTGGGTTTCCCGTGCCCCCGCTCTTCCGTGCCACGGGATAACCATTACGAGTAAAAGATAGAAATCCAAGGTAAAAAAAAAAAAAAAAGAAAAACCTACGCAAGGAATGAATACAACCTGCGTTAAAGCAGTCTCCTTTTTGGTTCTCTAGCTATTTGCGGGGTACGCCATCTACTATTATATTTGGTTTAATAAAGTTGTTGTTGTTGTTGTTAAGTTGTTGTTGTTGTCTTGATTGGGGTGAGTAACTCCTGTTGGTATACTGTATAGCTCGGTAACCACCAGTCGTCTCTAAGAGGCGAGTTGAAGTTGCTCTTTCCTGATCGAGAATCCTGGGGTATCCCCCATATTGCTTTGCGTGTTTGTTTGGGACAGAAGAGAAAATTTCAAGTGTCCAATAATGAGTCTCCATTACAAGATGGCAAATGGGTGCAATTCCGTGATCGTGCGTTAGAAATCAAGTCCAGACAATCTTCAGAGTGGGTGGATATCCACGGGGTTCCCGTTCAGAGGGATTGTCAACTTCAGTTTGTTGGAAAGATGTGATTTTAAATGTTATGTCCTTATTGTTAGGGGTTAGTATTTAAGTAAGTATTGGGAAAAGAAACTGTAATTAGTTCTGGTGGTTGTTAGGGATTAATCATCATACAACGTTATAAGGGACAGACCATTAGAAAAGTGATGGGGGGGGAGGGGAAAAAACCAAAAAAAAAAATCATGCAAGGGAAATTGCCAAGAAAAAAAATTCGTGCAAAGGAGAAGGTAAAGAAAAAAAATTCATGCAGAAGGAAGGTCCAGGTCCGGTTGCTATGGCGTGACGTCATTTATCTGTTAGGTTGCTGTCATCGCAAGAATTTTGCGGTTCTATTGTGGTTTGCGATAATTGCTTTCAATAAAAGAAACTGTGTACTATAAGTAACCTGGTAATTTTCAGATATGATCTGGCCGCATAATTTATTTTTTTATAATAAATTTTCACAACGCGGGATTATTGTTCGCTTACACATAATAGAGACTTCGACTTCCAATGAACCCGTCATCGGTCATTGAAAACGGGCACAAAACGAGACTTGCCTCCCGAATTAGAAGATATGGTGTTTCTCCTGATGCATTTGTGCGAAATTGATCCAGTTTTCGGTCGAATTTTCCTCGTGGCGCTTGTTTTCCTTTCGGGGGAAGAACAACAAAGAAGCTGCCCCTGGATATACGTTTGGATTTGTTGTTGCGGCAAACCATTAAACAGTTGTTGAAAACCAAACAAAACCGAAAACCGCGATTGGCTTATACATGACTTCAATCACCTGAGAAAGACAGAGAGAACCAGAAAGTGTCTTCAGCTAGCGCTAGCCGTGACCAACCTCGTAGAGCATCGAATCAAGACAACAAGACGAAGGTACCAAGTTATATCATTATATTAATCTTTCATTTATATGATAATTAACTTACGCAGATTGTCATGCTTTTAGATAGTATGGGGACTAGACAGGTACTAAAAATCACCGTTTTCACTTGTGAGTTAGACCCTATACTGAGTCCATCGTACAATAGTTTTCTGAAAGACAATCATTTCGGATACATAGAAAATCCGTATAGGTACATATTATAAATGCTCTCTGGTTTGCCCACGCAAACGTCCACGTAGAATTGACGTTGCCGAGGGTTAGAGGATATTTTCGGGTTCACCAAGGCTGAAGTCCATGCAACACAGTTGCTGATGAGTGCTTCAAAATATGTAACAAAATCGTGATAGAGATTTTTCCGTCGTGCGTGACATTATAGGAACATGTTACATATCCTTTCTGGTTCACCCAGGCTGAAGTCCATGCAATACAGTTGCTGAGTGCTTTGGGATATGTAACAAAATCGTCAAAGTGTTTTTCCGTCGTGCGTTGCATTATAGGAACATGCTGTGGTGGGTTCAGGTTCACCCAGTCTCATTGAAGTCCATGCAGTACAGTTGTTGAGTGCTTCTGGATATGTAACAAACTCGTGATAGTGATTTTTCGGTCGTGTAGTTTCCAGAATCGCTTCGCATTACTTGAAAACAATAAG
>JAHPZR010002244.1:12500-37500 GCA_019787425.1 Platygyra sinensis
AGGACTTATTATATCCAGTTTGGCGACGGCTTCAAGGACTTTCACTGACGTACTCCTTGTTCGCCAAAAGAGCTACAAAATACGCCTTGAATGTTTCTTTGAGACAGGTAACTTCTCCCTAAGAGTACAGGCCATGGCATCAAAAATAGAAGCCTTCTCGTGCCCTGACAGTTTGGCAGCTGTAGCTAACTGCTCTACCATGGCCAAGGCGTCATATTTGTCGAAATCCTCCTCTCTTCTAAACCCGTATTGGGTAATTCTAGACAGGCGAGCTGGGACATCAGAGAGGCTGCCAGTATCCTCTCAGGTTTTAATCACCCTGAAAAAACCGAGGGGAGCGGGCGTGAATAAAAATATCTACAGGCTGCCAGCCTTCGAGTGGGAAAACGGCAAAACAAAACACAAAGGATAATCGCACAAGAGAAAAGACAAAGAAAAAAGGTGCAAAAGACGTGCAAGAACCCACCCAAGGGATGGCAGCCTGAGCGTCAGTAATCCGACTAGGGTATTAGAAACCCTTAAAAAGAAAACAATGCGAGAAAAAATTACATCATGACAAAACTCAAGTAGTTTAAGGCCTGGGTCAAAGGCTTTTACCGGTAAAAATAATTTAGTAGTTATATTTTTGAAAGTATAAATGGCAATAAAACCAGATTTACCACACAGTTACGTTTTAACGTCCTGAACATTTTAAAGTAGAATTGGTACTTCTGACAGGTCACGTGACATATCACGTGACGTTTAGCGGAAAATTGCCATTATTTGCGGAATTGGTGGCGGGTTTTAGTAATATCATCCCGCAAAAACGCGTTTTAGATACAGATCAATCATTTTCATCCTCTCACGTTTGGTAATGACCGTCCCTCTTTTCTCAGAAAAATTTTAAAGGGTGAAAGGTCGTCTTTTTCGACAAAATTTGACCTTTGATCATCTATATCTTCTAAAAACGAAATCAAGGAAGATCATTCCAAACGTAGCAAGGTAGATAATTTCAATTTGCTTCGAAAATGCTCATTTATTAATCAATAGACCGAAAATTCGCCACCAATTCGCCGATTTACCAAAATTTAACAAAACGGTCACGTGACATGTCACGTGGTCAAGATAATACGTTAAGGCAAGGCGGGTCGCCGAGTTTTATCATCAGGGAAAAGTTCAGCTTGGTAAAACAAATATAACAAGAGATATAGCTGTCCAACCATATTTCTACTCCGCATTTGTGACCCAGGCGTCAAGAGAATAGCACTGGACAAAGGCAAAATAATGCACGGCAAAGTTGGCAAAACAAAAAAACTTTCGAAAACAATAAAGACAAATAAGAACACAGAAGCTAAAATAAAGGGGAGAGGAAAGAACTACACAAAACCATTTTTGCGAGGCGAAGGAAGATCGTGCAAAACAACTAATAAGGTACGCAAGGTAATGGGAAGACAGCGAGAAGAGTACTAAACAAAAAACCCGTTCAGAGGCAAAATACTCGAAACACAAGATAGCGGAAAGGATCAAATAAATCAACAAAGAATAGGGAAAGGAGTGAATGCACCGCGCAAACCCGAAGCGTGCAAATCGAAATACGCGAAAGAAAAAAAAAAGCCATAAACTACAAAGATCGGATAAGCGCACAAAAACCCAAAGGGGCGAAGGAAAGACAGCACTGCGCAATATCATGGCTTGCGAGGCGAAGCACACCGATAACAAACAAATATGTGCAAAAGGGGAAGGGAACTGTAGAGAGAAGCACTACACAAACCCGAAGTTTGCGAGGCGAAGCACACTCACATGACAAATAAAACGTGTGCAAACGGGAAGGGAACGGAATAAAGAAGCACTGCACAAACACGGTATTTGCGAGGCGAAGCACACTCACATAACAAAAAACGTGTGCAAGGGAGGGGGGAGCCGAAGAAAGAAGCACTTCACAAACGCGGTGTTTGCGAGGAGAAGCACACTCACATAACAAATAAAACGTGTGCAAGGGAGAGGGGAGCCGAAGGGAAAAGCACTACACGAACCCGGTGTTTGCGAGGAGAAGCACACGCAAATCACAAATAAAACGTGTGCAAGGGAGAAGGGAGCCGAAGAGAAAAGCACTACAGAACTAAAACTTCGAGAAGTGTCTTAATTATTTATCCAATACAGCGTTATAATTTCTCGAGTTTATTCACTGAATGGTTTTCGAATTATTTTTTTAAATTGCGTGACGGTGCAACCCAAGAATTCCATGATTTATGCTTTCACTGAGATAACGGTAACGTTGGAAAAAGCCTGGTGAAAAAGTCATAGCACGCATTTTCCCTTGATCTGATTCAGTCGCCAAATTTATTAACACATGAATAAAATTATGAGTTTCAACTTGTGTCATTTACAAATTACTAGATCTGTACAAGTCCGCAAATGATCCCAGGAACGAAATTGATCCTGGACTGCAAATGATCTCAAACTTGAACTACAAATGATTGTGAACCGCAAACGATCCCGACCTAAAAAATAAGGAAATAAATGGGTTATATATAAAAAACATTGACATACAGAAATCACGTTGTGCCATTTTGTAAGAAATATTTCATAGTTGCGTGACGTTTTGTCGAGTAACACGGTTCTTTTTAGGTTCAAACTGAGATGTTGCTAATTTCTGGAACTTTTGCGCAGTACAATGATTGATAAAATATATGACCACCCCGCGTACTGCTGAGTGCGTAGCGTTCTTTTGGCTTTTTTTTTAATTTTACGGGTTGAGAAAGTTAAACTGGGCTGCTTATTAGAAACGGGCTTCTTTATCAGGATGGGGTGCCGTTCCACACCCTTCCTCATCACGTTTTTTGCCACACGATCCCCGTACCCGTTCGCCGTTTACGCCTGTAACGCAGGCTATACTTGTTAGTGTTTTTAGACAATAGGTAGTCTGCTTATGCGAGTCCGTTAACGTTGCTGTTACGTCACTCCGGACGTTGTCGCAGTGTTGCGCCTTTTTTTAACGAGAAATATTTTCAGTTGTGAAAGACCGGTTAGTGGACGGGAGCGAGATCCTTCATCCGGAATATTAAACGGAATATTACCCAAAATCCTAAAAGACGTCTTAGCGGAGTAGTTGGGAAGTCAAAAAAAAAACTGTATAGCTATAAACCCAGTCTTAAGATAAAGACAAATGTAAAGTCCAAATACTGAAAAGCAAAACGCTTTCTTGGAGATTCTCTTCGTTGCAAATTTCAACTGCACATGTCGGCGTGTAATCTCCTACCCAGATCTCACTATTTCACGCTTAAAACTGACTTTAAGGCCTCTTCATATGAGCCTGGTTGACCGGGCTGGCTCGGTTTCCGAGATCTCGCCTAGCCATTCATTCCTTCGTAAAAATTTCGATGCGTTCATACGAGAAGCCGAGCTGGTTCGGTTATCAAGATCTCTGAAAATTTTCCCATATGAGCACTCCAGCCCTGACAACCGAGACGAACGTTTTTAAACAAAATAGCTTCGCTTTCGCAATATAGCAACCGAAATGGCATAATTTTTGTGTGGTATGTATTTCGGGGCTACTTTCGCCAAATTTAATTTTTTTTAATCAAATGTAAGTTTCGTTACTTAAAGTAAAATTTTCGCTCGAGTTATTGGGAAATAGAGATTTTTTAAAAGTAAAAGTTAATGAACCGCCAACGTGTCCTAATCCGCAAAAGGCAAGGACAAGCTTTTCGCTGCTTAACTATTCACACTGCCCCTCTATTTTCTCGTATGTTAATCGATTGTTCTACGCGCGGATAGAATCGCGAGAAAACTGGATACTGGCAGCACAGAACAAAGGACCAGACTGGGTAGGGGGATGGGGACCGAGGAAAATAGAGGCTTAAACAAATTGGGATGGTTGTCCAATAATTGTGTACAGTTTGACTTAACACTAATTATCAAAGGTACATCCTGGTAATTTGTTATGAAATTACATGATCTATGAAAAAACTATGAAAGCGTTTGTTCAAGTGATACTCTTAGTGGACCTCTAAAGTTTTGTTGTGATTGCTGTTTAACGAACAATAAACTTCGTTCATTATTACAAAAAATTGTTATCCAGTAATTATACACTGAACACAAAGTATTGAAAACACAATCCATTAATCCGTTATGGCCTATTTACCAACTACTTATGCATTCGTACAAGTCAGAGTCTTCAGTGGTTTCTGATTTCACTGCTTTTTTACATAAAACTACACTGATTGCAATTGCTCGAAACTATTGCAGTTCATTAATCATGCACTAAATGCAAACTAAAGAAAACTATAGAAAACTATACTCAGAAATCCTCGTCAGCGAAACTAAAAATCGTCTATGCAAGTGTTCGACTTTATTGTTTTCTGCTGAGATCGGGCTGCCTGATATCAAATTCACTTCGCTACAAAATGTTGCAACAACCTGACGAAGAAGGAGGATCAGGCCTTCGCGGTATAGAAGAGTATGATCTTGGTGGAGGTAATGCTCTGGGTGGAGACGGTGCCCTGCCTGGCAGACCGCGTGCCAGCCTTTGCAGACGACCCTCAAATGACCTTAACGGTGAAATGAAGTAATTTTGCAACCAAGATCTTTTAAACAACATGATTTTAGCTACCCTCTTCCTTTCTCCTCCAATCAGAACGTTGTCTGTCACAGCTAACATGTGAGTAACTGAACTCAACTCAAAGAATTGGTTGCTGCTTCCCCTAATGTCTTCGCTGGGGAAGAACACTTTACCAATCAGCTCATCTGGACTGAAAAGTAGCACCAGCGCCAACAAGGCGTCGATTTCTGTGTCAGTCAATAAATAGTAACTCCTATAGTTCCTCAGCCTGTTGAGGTTGGGATTATCAAGCTGAATAACATTTGCAACACAGTCAAGGTAGTACATCAGTTTGGCTGTTGGACTCGCTGGCACGGTAACGTTGACCCCCGTCTCTTTAATTCCAACCCTTTCTCCAATAAGTGCCGCCATGTTGTGGGATCCGGGTTGTCTACAAGATAATAGAGCTTCCATTTGAATCTCAAACAACATAATATCGACTTTTTTACACCTTTAAAATTTGATTAGAAAGAAAATAGCTTCGAGACTCCCAACGGAGTTCGAACCCGTAAGTAATAAAAATCAGCCAAAATTACTTAATGTTCTCTTTTCACCTTGTATCTGGATGATAGTCATTCGGAGACTTGCGGGTTAAAAATGAAATTAAGGTGGCTCAAAACAGTTTCCAGCACATTCCAAGACATAGATTTTGATGTGTATTTGATGTGTCATTATAACCACTCTTTATCAATTGATGCTACAATCACTGCCCTGAACCCCATGTAGATATTTTTTTAAAACATTGCCAAAAGTTTAATCTTATCCTGCTTATCAAAATTCTATAATAAGAAAGAATTTCACCGTGCTGTTTTTGAAATGTAAGCGCTTACCACCGTTTTCGTTTGGTACGCGACTTTGGAAAACAAAACAACCGCGGAAACGTTTCCAAAATTTCCGTCAGTCTTGCGTGTTATCGACAGGTCGGATCGAAATCCACCAATCACAGCCACAAGTGTGACCTTCAGACCTTCTCTACGTCATTCTAGCGGGCTGTGATTGGTGGATTTCGATCCGATCTGTCGAAAACATGTATGTTTGACGGGAATTTTGGAAACGTTTCCACGGGTGTTTTGGTTTCGAAAGTCGCGTATCAACGAAAACGGTGGTAAAGCTGAAATTATTAAGGGTGTTTTTAGCAGGTCATAGTGTTGCTATGGTAACCTATTGTGTTACGAAAATAATACCAACCAGTTCACCAGTGATTGGGCAATACTTGATACCATGATTGTAGCATCAATTGATAAAGAGTGGCAATTAAGACCAATCAAAATCTACGTCTTGGAAAGTGCTGGAAACTGTTTTGAGCCAACTTAAAGATACACGAAAGATCGCCAAATCAGTCGACAGATAACGTTAGAAGAAGCCTCATTTTGCCAGTTCATCTGAATTCAGTTGCCAAATTGATCAACAAAGGAATAAAATGATCAGTTTTAAAGTTTTGTCATTTACTAGATCAAATGAACAAAAATACATTTTACATGGCATTCTGTCTTTTGAAATAATTTCTAAAAATTCTCGGAGAACAAAATGATGACCTTGAATGTATATTGCACAGCCTAAAGTAACTCTATGGGAGGCGTGGTGGCCTCATGGTTAGTGCGCTCTACTCCGGAGCGAGCGGTCCGGGTGGGGACATTGTGTTGTGTTCTTGGGCTAGACACTTAACTCTCACGGTGCCTCTCTGACAAAATTGCGGGGGAGTCCAAGAGAAGTAGAAATACTTCCAGCCGCTTCATGCTACAGAAAGGGCCGCCACGAAGCTCTTCGGAACGTCTCACAGGATTGGTTGAGAGAATGATATACAAACAATGGTAACAATGGACCCTAGCCCCAAAACAATAGAGCTTCGTGCCAACAAGAACCAATGAAATTAGAGGTTCTAGAGAGCTTCGTGACAACAGTACAGAAACCGGGATAAGCTCCGGCAGCTATGGGCCAGGCTTGGCTCTAAGGCTTCACTTTTCAAAGTAACTCTATTATTATGAAAGTTCAGTTATCATCGTCACTTGAAATGATTGCTGAGGCGATCGTAAAGCCGCAAAAATACGAGCAACATTCTACTTTGCGCACATTTTTCAGTTGTTGTGCGCTTTACCATCTCGTGTGAAACTTGTCACGCCACATTTTAGCAAACAACGACTGTGAATGGTCCGTGAGAATGTGTTGATGTTCGCGTTGGTTTGCGGCCAAGTTCTCTGGTCCTCAAATGTCACTGACAAACAGGGCGGATTCGGCGAAAGATACAGCACTATTTGGTGCGGAAAAAGAAACTAAAGAGGACGTCGAGTTTGCATTGGACAAAAAAACTATCAGAAGGAACAAACTCTAGTTGGTTGCAAATCTCTAGGTTTATCCGTGCCTTTCAAATACCACACATTTGGCTTTTAGAAACCGCTAGACAAAGCCGACAAATGCTGCATTTTCACAGACGTGAAAATATTGCGTGACAACTTTCACTCGAGGTGGTCAAACGCAGCATTTTACAAAATTTGTGCAAGAAGTTGAATGTGATTCTACGTTTTACACAAGTTTTTTTTCCAATCTGCAACATGCTTTCCTAATGGGTGAAAGAGAGTGGACAAACGCGCAACATCGTTCTGCGACTTGCACGGCATCACTATGGCGTGACAAGTTTGAGGAAATTGTTCTTCTGCTTCGCGACTCGTGTTCACCGCTCCGCGGATCTCTCGTAGTTCTCTCGTGTGAAAAAAATCAAGCCAAACCTGTGGCACCAGAGTAATCGTACTTCCGCCCTTTAGGAGCTATGTACTCTATAGACAATCAGCTCTTGCATAATTTTGAAGGTACATTATTCAGAGGTGAACTTTCAAATTTCTTCAGAGCGCAATTGCGAATCTCTGATAAAAATGACGCGCGAGGCAGTACTCGTCGATGTCTACGTCGCTTACCATAAAATTATAACCATAGTACAAGTCGAACGCAAACCTTAAATTAGCATAGTCATGGATAGCCTTCCCTGAAATGTATACAGATCCAACCCCGCAGCCAGTTTTATATTTCCCTTCCTTTTCCAGTTCTTTTTTTTCTTGTTTTATAGTCCTAAATTGGTTAAAATTTCCACTAACGAACTGGCAGATCGCAATACCATTCTCATGGTGATTAATTAATGATTCCGATAAGAACATTCCTGTAAAACTGCAACTCATTGTGCCCTCATTAAATTTCAGTTGGGCGTATTGCGGATTAAAATACGCCGATTCTAAGAAAAGATATTCGTTGTTTTCACAAACATCAGTCGGTGCAGCTTATTTGTACAAACTAAGGCCCCCTTCACTGAAAGTGCTCTTCGGTTGGGATTAAACGACCTTGAGATAAATTTCTATTTCCTTACAATTATGCGCTTAAAATTTCAGCTACAAGTCAGGGCAGATAAAGCTATGTTAATTAGTTTACAAAGGACAGCAACAAAAGATCTGGTAACAGGTAAACAACAGTGTTGGAATTTTCCTTATGCGGAACGGGCTCTTACTGGGCGCTCCTCGAGTATTATCAAGTATATGTAAATGAACACCTACTGTCAACAACGCTTGAAATTCAGTGTGGTGAAAATCTTGAAAGTCCTGTACGAGTCAGCAATACGACCAGTCTGCAAGAACAAGGAAATAACTAAGTGTTCCAACGTGACACATCACGTGAGATCGAGGTTGAAGTATTCAAGTGTTTGTTCACGCGGTTTTGGTGGCGTCCCATGTCATGCACGAGAGTTATATGTAATGCGATCAGAAAAGAAGTGTCTGCGTCATGCACAATGTTGGCTTATTGACGGGGTGTTACTAAACCGAGTGGACGAAGTAACGAGTAACGATGTAACGGAAAACACGTAGTAACGGGCAAAAAAGTTCGACAAAAGGGTCCCAAAAATTCTCAAATCCTTTTAAAAATACATGTAGAATCGATTGTAAGTCGGTCAGTATAAAACACGGACTGCGGACTACGGACTACGGACTACGGACTGGGTATAAAACACGGACTCAGGTATAAAACGCGGACTAAGCATTACGGACTGGGTATAAAACACGGACTGGGTATAAAACGCGGACCGAGCATTACGGACTCGGTATAAAGCACGAAGAAAGGTTCTACATTGAATAAATTCTTGCACGAACGTTTTCATAAATAGAAGCTATCTGTATAAATTATAGAAGTCTCATGTCCCGAAAGTGACTGCTCATACAGGTTTAACCATAATCGATTGCCGAAAAAGAAATAGAAGACACTGAAAGTCACAAAATTGACGAGCTGTATGAATTTTCGAATGATTCAAGCCATGATTAAATGTTTTGAAAGATCAACAGTCGAGAGAATTGAGGAGAATTCGAACGAATGTCCCGCTGTATGTATTAAATAAATACACATAAATACGGCCACGGCGAAATGAGGGACAAAAAGTTGACAAATAGAAGAAACGACATTACACAAGGATGGCAGTTCTGCACGCTTAACACCGCCTTGGAAAAGGAACGGGAAAAAAAGGAAAAAAAAAAATTCTTACAACACGGGGTATTCGTATTTGGTCACCCACCCAAGTACTATCCCCGCCGAACAGGGCTTAACTTTGTTGAGCAGACGAAACACGTTGCTGTCCTTGTGGTATAGTGACTCCACGGTAAACGCATTTTTTAAAATTTCTAAGATGAGAAAAGGTATCAAAAACAAAAAAACAAAAAAACAAAAAGTTAGAGGAATATGAAAATGAGAACTATTACTTGCTTTGGTGATCGGACAAGCGGCACTTTCGAAATAATTGCCTCAGTCTCTCGGACGAAGATAATTCGGTCTCACGGACCGATAACTTTGTGAATGTGAATGTTTTCAACAGCGTTACATCTCCTCATGCATGTACTGTCTTACCGGAAATCGAAACTTTGCAAGAAAAGAAGAATTAATATATATATGAAACTATATATCGCAGCCCTTACCTCCAATCCCGGCCATCTTGGGTGAGTCACTATACCACAAGGACAGCAACGTGTTTCGTCTGCTCAACAAAGTTAAGCCCTGTTCGGCGGGGATAGTACTTGGGTGGGTGACCAAATACGAATACCCCGTGTTGTAAGAATTTTTTTTTTCCTTTTTTTCCCGTTCCTTTTCCAAGGCGGTATTAAGCGTGCAGAACTGCCATCCTTGTGTAATGTCGTTTCTTCTATTTATCAACTTTTTGTCCCTCATTTCGCCGTGGCCGTATTTATGTGTATTTATTTAATACATACAGCGGGACATTCGTTCGAATTCTCCTCAATTCTCTCGACTGTTGATCTTTCAAAACATTTAATCATGGCTTGAATCATTCGAAAATTCATACAGCTCGTCAATTTTGTGACTTTCAGTGTCTTCTATTTCTTTTTCGGCAATCGATTATGGTTAAACCTGTATGAGCAGGCACTTTCGGGACATTAGACTTCTATAATTTATACAGATAGCTTCTATTTATGAAAACGTTCGTGCAAGAATTTATTCAATGTAGAACCTTTCTTCGTGCTTTATACCGAGTCCGTAATGCTCGGTCCGCGTTTTATACCCAGTCCGTGTTTTATACCCAGTCCGTAATGCTTAGTCCGCGTTTTATACCTGAGTCCGTGTTTTATACCCAGTCCGTAGTCCGTAGTCCGTAGTCCGCAGTCCGTGTTTTATACTGACCGGATTGTAATCGTTTTTCAGTATTGATATATAAATAGGAACTACAAAACCAATTCACAAAGCAAGCTTGACGACCCATAAGCTCAGAAGTGAAAGTTAAACAAATACGCTGTCTAAGGCCTAAATGCCCGGTAGCCGGGCAAGGTCTTAAATAGACTAAATGCCCGGCAGTTAGAAATTTTCACAGAATTTCCACTGAAAGATTCTTCCAAACTTCTTGATGGTATTTGATGTTTCTTTAGAAATGCAGAGCGATTCCAAAAATTATGTTGGTGTGCAAGATGACGAAATAACTGTGCCTGTGCATACTATAAAATGGGCATGTGCTTGACCAGGGCTTGAAATAACGGCCGGTCAACGGACAATGTCCGGCCAGAACGAGCATTGTCCGAGCAAATCCGTGGATGACCGGACATGTTGTCCGGTCATTTGGGCTTTCAAAGAAAATTCAATTTTGAGACAATCATGATGGAAATTTATTTAATCTTATCATGTTCCAAAAAAAGATATTAACTAGAGGGACTTTTGTTTGTGAAATTGATGACATTTCCTGTTGTCAGACGCGACCGCAAATTGGCTACTGCTGTGCGTGTTGTAAAGTGCTCAAGATTGCACGCCCCGCTGCGCCGAAAATAACCCGCATAGCATCTGGTGCCAACAAGAGCGAAAAAAAGAAAGGCCTAGAGTGACAGTATAATGAATTAGGCCACCTTCTTGCTCCAATAAAACTTCACAAATGTAACATTAAAATAAAAGGCTTTGAGTGTTAATGAAGTAAACATAAAAATAGAGTTTGTCTTTATTTCACCCTGTCCGTAAATTTGTTGCGAGTTTATCGCTAAACTGCTAATTCACAAGGTTAACTCAACATTCATCACCCTGTTCTCTTTGAAATACATTATGTATAAGTTTTAACGCATTCAAATGCCAATGAATGCCCACTACCACGATTTGTTGTGCGAATGGCGGTGTTGCTTCAGCCAGCAGGTCGCGCCGAAGGATACGATTATTTTCATTTCACTTCCGGCACACCCTCCTTGCATACGGCGGCTGAGCCCGCAGTACGAGCGGCAGTCAAAACTTAGCTGTCCTACCGAAACGACACGATAACAGCCTTTTTCTTCGCAGGTAACAAAAATAGAGACAATGCTAAAGTTGCTTTGGCTTCTTCTAATACTTAACTCGAGAATTCCGGGTTTAGTTTGACGAGAAAAAGGATATTTTGTTCAAAACAAGACAACTGTCACCCTACCTGGCGACACTCGACGAACTACGAGCGAGTTGCTCTACCGGACGCCGGCGACTCAGATTTGGCGCCAAATGAGAAGCTTGGAAACAAAAACTTCTTCATATCTTTCACATTTTAAGAACTGATAGGGTTTTGACAATTGTAAATCTCTTTTCGTGAATATTTAGTGCCATCTCCAGCGACAAAAGTTGCCTGGCTTCAATGCCTCTCCTGTAAACTTACATTGACGTCAGGACAGTTAATGTCTGTTCCACTACGCGATACGGGGAGATAGGGTTTGGCTGGAATGCAAAGGGGACAAGGCACCAGTAGAGTGGCCCCGAAGCGAAGGCGGGGGCCCGACTGAGGGGTCGGTGCTTGGACGGTTGCTATGGAAACCGACGCCCTACCGAAGGAGGCCCTTTGCATAGTCACACTGGCCGAAGCCAGTGGAGAAAAGGAAAAACACAAATAAAGAGTATAAAAAAAAGGAAAGCGGAGGAGCAAGGGGAACAACGAGCGTGGGTAGTGGGAGGGCGGGAACAACTCGCGAACAACGTCCCAGAGCAAACTGCAAAAGGTACGCGTCAGCATGACGACAGCGCGCGAAGGCAGATCTCCACTTACGAGCGAGGCTGCGCCGATTGAGGCCGAGGCTGTGCTCCCATACGTTAACTTCTGTCAATCAAAAATTGACACCAATAAATTTTTCCCGCCTGCTGAATCCTGATTGGTCAATTCAAATTTCCCGCGCGCCGATCGTATGCAAGGCCTAGCCTGCACACGAGCTTGGTTACTAAGCTTTTGTTGTTTGCTAAGTGAACTAGGCACGAAGGTTTTAAACAGAATGAATATGTCGGATTTCCAGTGTTCGAATTAACAAATTGAGGTCAGTTTTTTGTGCGTCTGTCCTGTTATTGATCATGAATTTCGTCATAACATTGTCAAAGTAGCTGTGGATCCACGAGGCGATAGCCGAGTGGATCCGCAGACTACTTTGACAATGTTATGACGAAATTCATTGTCAATAACAGGACAGACGCATTAAAAACTGACATCAATTTGTTTTTTACGATAACAAATTGTCAAATTGCCCGCTCTCGCTCGCTGACGCGTCGCATGAATTTCAAATTTATGTGTCTGTCCGCATATGGACAATAAAATTAAACCAATGAGCGCGCGTGAATTTCTGCAGTTATCGTAAAATGCAATTTTACACAGATAGACGCTACGCATTCAACAAATCACTCTGAAGTCTAGATTTGCATTCAACCGAACGGTAGAGTAAACTTGTAAGTCAGGATTATATTACATAGTTGTATATTAATTTACATGCCGTTTAATAGCGTTTATTATCGTGTTAATTGAGAGATTGATTTATTGAACTAAACGATTTCACAAGTTTATTTGCCCGTTTGAAATTATTTGTAGAAACAAAGCAGCATGTGCTAAAATGTAAATGTTGTACTATAAAGTTGAAGGGGTACGTTTTGTTAGTGATTTGGTCAGGTTTCAACCAAACGTTAACGATTAGGTTGTGTCTTGCAATCCACGTGTCTGACTTACAATGTAACAGAACAAAGGGTAATGAAACTACAACTTCCATTTTTTTTGCAAACTCGATCTGTTTTGAGTAACTAGAGTTGCTGTTGCTGAAAATGATACAGATCATGTAACTTGCAAAATGGAGCCTCTATTGCAACTACTAGTTAACATGGATTAAATTTGTCCGGCCAAAAATGCCTATGTCCGAGCAAAATCACGTTTGACCGGACAATGTGTCCGGCGCCTGCCCAATAGTTATTTCAAGCCTTGTTGACACTTAGAAAATTTACGCTTACATCGGCTGTTAGAGATATTTAACGAGTTGCTACAGACAGAGATATTTAACGAGTTGCTACAGAAAGCTTCTTGAAGCTTTCTGTTGCAACTCGTTAAATATCTCTAACAGCCGATGTAAGGG
The DNA here is from genome assembly GCA_019787425.1 of Platygyra sinensis. NCBI lineage: Eukaryota > Metazoa > Cnidaria > Anthozoa > Scleractinia > Merulinidae > Platygyra > Platygyra sinensis. The sequence continues at coordinate 25,929 of JAHPZR010002244.1, forward strand.
TAAATCTTCTAAGTGTCAAGCGCATGCCGATTTTATAGTATGCACAGGCTCGATTATTTCGTCATCTTACACACCAACATAATTTTTGGAATCGCTCTGCATTTCTAAAGAAACATCAAATACCTTCAAGCAGTTTGAAAGAATCTTTCAGTGGAAATTCTGAGAAAATTTCTGACTGCGGGGCATTTAGTCTATTTAAGACCTTCCATTTGCCCGGCTGCCGGGCATTTAGACACAGCGTTTCAAAAACTACATACCCGGCAGTCAGAAGTTCTTCCCGTTAATTCTCCACCAAAATTTCTATTTGAACCTGCTGAGATGTCGCTGTAGAAATACCAAGCGTTTTTAGCCTCGGCAAACTAGTATAGTAAAACGTATAATAAAACGCTTGAGCGTTGCCTTGAGCGTTTGGTGACGAAAGTACGCGACAGGGAAATATGGATCCGGCACATAGTTGCGTGACAAAGGTTGCACATGGTGTTGGTTTTCGCGCCAAAAGGAAGTCAGCGCTGGAAGCGACGAAGTTTGGTACTGTGAGCTAAACGTCTTAGCGATGGAGCGACGAAGTTCTCAATTCTTTAAGTTATTTATACTGTAAGCTAAACGGCAAACGTGTCAGTTTCCGACCAAATGCTGAAATGCTCACGGGACGTTTCCTACGCATTTTTAAACGAATTTGAAATTTTTGACCCTTTCAATTTTTTTTCCCGTTACTCGGTTTCTCGTTACTTCGTTACCGTTTGTTGAGTTATTTTTTTTGTAAAAAAAATACCTCTTAGTCGTCGCGTCGAGTATGTTATGGACGGGTGGATCATGGATCAGGGATGTATGTATGTCACACCAATCAGATTGGATCTACTATTAAACACCAATCAAATTTCCTGTTGTAAAGGCAAATGGTATGTGAGAAGATTTGATCCTGATGCAGTTCAGAGCGGCCATATTTATTCTTCCGTAAAAAAGGAGCAACTTTTCATATATTGGGTTTACCTCGACATTTTCTGTGGGTTAGGCTGAGGATTTTGTGGGCGGGTTTGATAGTCATTAGCAACTGGATAATCAGTCAAAGAAACATAGTGTTTGGGATAGAACTGCGAGCATGCGATAAAGGGTGAGCTTTTCCGTCCCATTATATAAGGTTTTGAATTAAATGAGTGTTAGCCGCTATTCCACTAATGTTGATGTGGTTTCTATGATAGGAACAATTGTTATGTCAACTTCGGGGCGGAATGCACTAGTGGGAATGTAAAGAGGTTGTGACCAGGTTCGAATCGTTTGCGTGTTGTAGTGAAACCTAAATATTGCTCCAGAGTCGAGGGTGAGTCGTTAATTTCAGCATCCATTGATCAGTTTCAGTGATAAGCTTCAACGAGAAAAGCGAAGAGACTACGATTAATTTCTTCAACAGAACAAAAAGAAATTATTCTGTGACGATTTTACATTTATAATGGTTCTTGTTTACTACTGGGATGAGAAGATACGTTATAAATGAAACTTAATCTTTTCTCGCGAATGTTTTCAGGGTTTTCGCTTGCTCACATTAATAGCCAGCACGAATTGTAGTAGAAAAAAAGAAAATTTCTTGTTTAAGATAACTTAAGTGGGGTATATGAAGTTTTGGGAGTTCTGTGATTTTATTAAAAACAAGGATTTTGGTGATTGAGTGATAAAGACTGACGTGTGTGTTGCCGGTTTGTGATTTTTAGTCTTGTTTTGAGGGGATTGTCACAGTTACATAATATACATTGGCTTGCTTCAGTGTAATGATGGCTAGTCATGAACGAGATGAGTTTCGCGTTTTGAAGTAGTTCATGAGTCAGTAGTAAACAAATGGGGAGAGATATTTTATTTCAGGTTACAAAGGGTAACTTGATACTTTTGTTTTTCACAATAAGTAAATTCAATTAGAGGTCACGAATCGTCACTTCTAGTTCAAAGGACATATTTTAGAGGAGACGAGACTATTTAGATTTGCAACAGTTTTAAAGTTTACAAAATAAGTGGAAGTGACAATTGTTTTGTTCTTGTATGCAAATGTAACAAGATATTTTTCTTTTTAGTTGCAAAGGGTAATTTGACACCCTTGTTTTTTAACAAGGGAGTAAATTCAATTAGAGGTGATGAATCGTGAGCACTTGTTTCCCCGAGATGTTTACTATTTTTAGTGCAGAGTGCACTATTGGGATGGTTTGGGGGTTGACGCCGCTAACGCACTATGGCAATAAGGCCATAAGGAACTAAGGCAATAAGGTGTAAACTTTAATGTTTGTTTAATTAATTTCAATTAATTAATTAACCTTGTTTTGAGCGGGTGGGGTAGGTACCTTTGATTGCTACGTAAAACGTACCATACTTACATAAGTTTTTTCGTAATATCAGAAAACTATATATGTTCCAATATCCTCTTGTTATCCTTGTGGTACTATTCTCTTAAGAACAAAAGCGATTTACACGAAGCGCATGCGCAGATGCGCAGATTGATTAGAGTTAGTGTTAACTATATGTTGGGTCGATGCATTTCATACACAATTATACACAAACGTTTAGTGCTTTTCCTTGCGGTTGAACACAGTATGTAAGACGCATGCGCTCTAGCATTGTCAGCATGATACAATCCGTTTTCGAGTTCAGATTCATGCGTGCGATACCACACTCTCGTCTTAACGGCCAATAGCAGTCATATTTCGGGTAATATCAGTTCCCCCTTTTAGTGCAAAGAACGCTTTTGTGACAGCGTATCTTTTGGAATCATCCCTTGCTCGGTTCAAAAATGCCGTGTGCTGTTTTCAAACTACTTCGTGTTTGCTAAGCTTTAAACAGGGAAACGAATGGATCTTCTCAGTCGCTTGTTTATTTTCTCTCCTATGAAAGAGAACAAGAAGTTCACAGATGTATTTACCCGAAACACTTCCGAGTTAACGGCATCAAATATTACTGTAGACACTGTGGCACTCATGCACGGAAACCGCAAATAAATTTAGTCAGTCTTTGAGTGGGCGCATTCACCTATGTAGGACATAATATCGGTCAAGGTGAAACGCTTTTCGGTTGTATTAATCGATATCGTTGTGTATTTTGAACTGGTTTACTTTTAACACCATCGGTGGCAACCTAATAAGATCGTGCTATTCCGAGACACGACGAGACTATTTGACAATTAAATTAGTAATTGTTTATCGTATATTAAGACTTATGCGCTCGTGGGTTCAAATCCCATCTGGGACTCGGATTTTTTCCGAGCTCTCCATAAATTCAATAATTGTTTATCAATGATATGAAAATTTGCCTCTTGTTGAAACAAAATCATTCCTCTTCCAATTTTTTCATAAGTAAATAACATTATTTCATTTTTCTCAGGAAAAAAGCGAGCATATCTTCTTTGTATGTTTTTGAGAAAACAAGGGTATCATGTTACAAACTTTGCGAGAAAAACAAAAGTATCAAGTTACAAACGTTCGCGTTGAAAAACTTAAAGTATCACGTTTGCTAGTTCAACGTATTAATGAATTTAGAATGCACGAAATTCCACGTAAAACACCACAGTAAAATTTAAAACCGTCTTGACAAACAGTAATTGTAAGTTATTTTTGGGCCTTAAACTAACAAGTTACATACACGCAGCTGATGACTCAAAACGTACTGACAGTCCTGCATAACACTCTGCACTATCTGAGATTGTCTCACTAGTTAGTTAGAAATGGTAACTTGACATTTCTCTGTTTTACAAGGGAGTAAATTCAGTAAGAGCTGACGAATCGTCACCAACTGTTCCCATGAAATGTTTGAACAAACAAAACGAGATATTGCTATTTTTGAGCCATTTTTTTGTTAAAACAAATACCTCTTAGTCGGCGAGTCGGGTATGTTATCTACGGTCAATGGATGAGTGGGTGAGTGAGTGAGTGAGTGAGTGAGTGAGTGAGTGAGTGAGTGAGCGAGTGAGTTAGTGAGTGAGAGATGTATGTATTTCACACTAAACAGATTGGATCTATTATAAACAGCGAATCAAATTTCTTGTTTTGTTGCAGATTCATGTAACATGATAGTTTTATTTGTTATTTCCAAATGGTAACTTGACACTTTTGTTTTTCACGGTCAGAATAAACTGGCAAACAAGAAGCCGATCTAGCGGCGCTTCCAGAAACATAGGCACGCAAGGCGTGCAAGAGTTATTTTTTTTTAATTGAAAGGTTTTAGAGATAGCAGAATTAAATTGATGACATGTAAAATGTTTTACTAAACAAACTACACTAACCTGACACGTCTCCAAATTACTATAGATATCATCTTATTTCCTAACAGGCAATTTGATTCGTTCTTTGATACAACCCACACTGTGATGGTGTGACATGTGCACATGCATAACTCCCCATCACTCACCGATCTCATAGCCTTTTCAACCCCAAGAGGAATTTTTGCTCAAGTTAAGAGAACTTTTCGCATTTTATACGAGTCGTAAGTTTACCCTTTTTACAAAACAACACTACTTCACCGAAAATAGAAAGAAAGACAAAAAAAACTTTCTGATACATTGAAAGTCTGATTTTGCACTTTAACTTGACGCCATGCAGTCTTCAAAAAATATCGAACTGAAATGAATGTCATCAACTAAAGCTATAAACTGCTACTGCAAAAACGTAAAAACAGTTTAGAAATGAAAGCTTCTTTTCTGTTTAATATCCTAGAAACAATAGCCGACAATTTGTAAGCTCCAATTGAATTTATTCCCATATCAAAAATAGAAGTGTCAAGTTACCATTTATAACTATAAATAGCAAACATCTCGTGCGAACGATTTTCTCCGACACGAAAAACAAAAGTGTTAAGTTACCATTTGTAACTAAAAATAGAAGCATCTCGTGGGAACAGGTGCTGACGATTTGTTAGCTCTAATTTAATTTACACCCTTGTGAAAAACAAAAGTGTCAAATTACCGTTTGTAACTAAAAAATAAAAATCTCTCTATATGTGTATGCAACAAGAACAAAACAATCGTTACCTATTGTAAATGTTCGAACTCTTTCAAATCAAAATGGTCTTGCCTCCTCTAAAACATTTCCTAAGAACTAGAAGCGACGATGCGTGACGTCTAATTGAATTTACTCCTTGTGAAAAACAAAAATATCAAGTTACCTTTGTAACTAAAAGTAACATCTCGTTTATTTGCATACAACTAGCTCACGCACTGTTTCAAACCTCAAGGCTCATCTTGTCCATAACTAAAATCCTCAACCTAACCCACCGAAAATGCCGAAGTAAACCCAATATATGAATACTTCCTCCTCTTTTATAGAAGAATAAATATGGCCACTCTGAACTGTATCGGGATCAGATCTTCTCATATACCATTTACCTTTAAAACATGAAATTCGATTGGCTGGTTATAGTAGACCCGATCTGATTGGTGTGACATACATACATCTCTCACTCACTCACTCACTCACTTACTGATCCATTGACCCGTCCACAACTTACTCGACGCGCCGACTAAGAGGTATTTTTTTACAAAAAAAATAACTCAAAAATGGTTGGACCTATCTTTTCTTAATGAATTCAGGGGCATTCTAATATTTCGCATTAATGGAAATTGCTAAAAAAAACCGGAAACTTTTAGCGGAGATTTTCCAAAAGTTAAGGTTTGTGGTATTCCTGAAGACTCTGGCGGCGAGCTGACTGCAAATTAAGTCGATTAGACTTTGAGGAGACAGTGGTTGCACCCTTCGCGAAATAAAGTCTCATAAGGTGGCAAAAAAAACTCTCAGGCGTTGGGAAGGGTAATGTGACAAGGAAACGTCCCAAACTCTGCAGATTTCGTGGCGTCTTATAAAATTTATACAGTTTTTATAAGTCTTTCTTTTTTCAGGATTACCTTTCATAACGTCTTACTGGTTAGTGCAGAGTGCACTATTGGGATGGTTTGGGGGGTTGACGCCGCTAACGCAATATGGCACTATGGCAATAAGGTGTAAACTTTAATGTTTGTTTAATTAATTAATTCCAATTAATTAATTAGCCTTGTTTTGAGGGGGTGGGGTAGGTACCTTCAAGTGCTACGTAAAATATCCTACACTTACATCCTCCTATTTACAACAGACAAAACTATATATGGTTCCAATATATTCTTGTTATCCTAGTGGTACTATGTTCTTAAGAACAAAAGAAATTTACTCGAGGCGCATGCGCAAATTGATTAGCATTAGTGTTATCTATATGTTTAGTAAACAATACATTTCATACACAATTACAAACGAACGTTAAGTGCATTTCCTTGTGGTAGAACACAGCATGTAAGACGCATGCGCTCTAGAATTGTCAGCATGATACAATCCGATCTCGAGTTGAGAATCATGCGTGCGATACGATAGCAGTTATCTTTCAGGTAATATCTGTTCTTCCTTTTAGTACAAAGAACGCCTTTATGACAGCGTATCTTTTGGAATCATCCCTAGTTCGGTTCAAAAATGTCGTGTGCTATTTCGTGTTTGCTTTAAAGAGGGAAACGAATGGATTTCCTCAGCCGCTTGTTTATTTTCTCCCTTCTGTAAGAGAAAAAGAAGTTCACAAGTCTATTCATTCGAAACATTTCCGAGTTAGCGGTATTAAAATTAGTAATGTCGTGACAAAAGAAACTTCTCAAATATTGCTGCAGACACTGTGGCACTAACGGAAACCTCAAATAAACTTAGTTAGTCTTTGAGGGGACTCATTCACCAATGTAGGATATAATATCGGTCATGTTGAGACAATCCTCCGTTGTATTTATCGATATTGTGTATTTTGAACTGGTTTATTGTTAACATCAACGTGCTATTCCGAGACACGACGTGACTATTTGATAATCAAATTAGCAATTGTTTATCAATGATATGGAAATCTGCCTCTTGAATGAAACAAAATCATTCCTCTTCCATTTTTTTTCATAAGTCAATAACATAATTTCATTTTTCCCAGCAGGAAAAAGGCGAGCATATCTTCCTTTGTATGTTTTTGAGAAAACAAGGGTATCAAGTTAAAAACTTTGCGACGAAAACAAAAGTATCAAGTTACAAATGTTGGCATTGAAAAAATAAAATTATCACGTTTGCTAGTTCAACGTCTTAATGAATTTAAAATGATCAAAATTCAACGTAAAACACCAAAGTGAAATTTAAAACCGTCTTGACAAACACTAATTGTACATGTAAGTTATTTTTGGGCCTTAAACATGTTGAAGTAACAAGTTACATACAAGCAGTAGATGACTCAAAACGTACTGACAGACCTGCATAACACTCTGCACTATCTGAGATTGTCTCACTAGTTTTGATATCGATATTAATTTGAAATGGTTTCGTGGAATATCAAAACTACAAAAATCTACGATCATTGTTAGAATCAGAACATGCTTGTTATAAACTGAGTTAAATTACATGATACGTTGACTAGTAAAAACGTGACAGTCTTACTTTTCATGCGAGCGTTTGTAACATGATACTTTTGGGGTTTTTTTTCGTTAAGTTATTCAACATGATCCCCTTGTTTTCTCGATGTGCTTTTTCTTCACTGCTGGAGATAAATATCTAAATTCAATTATACGTTGACTGGTGAAAACGCGACAATCTTACTTTTCACGGGAACGTTTGTAACATGATACTCTTGTTTTCCTCCTTAAGTTACACAATATGATCCCCTTGTTTTCTCGAAAACGTAATGGCGATGTGTTTTTTCTAAATATCTACGATGAAAATGGAAGAAAAAAGATTTTTTTCAAAACACTTATTATCATTTCACGAATAACCAAAAAATTATCTAATTATGAGATAATCACATCTGACAGGTCGAGTCACGGAACAGCACGTTCTTATTCTGTTGGCACCTTTGGAATCAAAAACCTTTTCAAATCAGCGAGAACTTATTGAAGGAACTATTCAACGACTGACTCTGAAAAGTTGGTACACTAACTTACAACAAAAGCCTCTTAACAGATGTCAAGTACACAAGTACAGGTACCTTACAAACGACTTATCCAAGACGAAAACAAAACCGACAAACGAACTTCTAACAACTAACAATAGATAGTAGGAAACCGACCAATGATCGATGACAAACTTAACAAGAGTCTTGCAACCAATACCATGAAGGCTTAATGAACAATCACTTTTAACGGACCTGACTGGTAACAATATAGACTGACAAGCATTATTCACTACCTCCAAGGACTTGTTATTCACAAAAAATAACTCTTGCACGCCTTGCGTGCCTATGTTTTAGTAACACCCGCTACACTCCTTTTTTTTATAACAATGTTGTTTTTCCGGCCCAGGCTAAATATTCTTATTTTTCTGACGATTTTAGGCTGAAAATATTCTTGTATTATTCTTAAATTGTAGCTTATGACATTTCCGTTTTAGGATTTAAGTGGGTTATCAATTCCAAGTGTTTGGTATCTAGATCTGAATCGCGTTGTCATGTGTCGTCGAGTGCAGGTTTTCCGGTTTTGTTGGCTAGTTTCGCCGTTCATAGAAAGGATTAATTTTATACGGTTAAGTTAAAGACATAAAATTGTATTGTATTTACAGATGTTTCAACACAAAACTACATCTATCCTTTTCAAAATCTCAGCCTCGGCTTTATTCTTAAAATATTCTTAAAATTTCGCAAATTTCAGCCTCGATATTCTTATAAAATATCTTCTTATAAAAAAAAGAGTGTATTAACGAATGGCTGACTCTATGTAAAAGGAAAATATTTACCTGGCCTGGTGACACGTTCTGAATGAGGTCCAGATTATTCTGTCATAAAGGTTAACTACAACTATTTCCGTTCTTTCTAAGAAAAAGAAATAAGACGCCGTGCTTGAATGATTTTGACACAGACAGACAACTTTGTTAGCAGAAACGCAGGAATGGCGTAATTTTTTTCGGTACTTTAGGCGAGCAGAGGCGAAAGTGAGCAAAAACGCGTGTTTTGCAGGCTAAGTTAATAAATACGAAACGAACAGAATTGCAGAATCTATGACCTCTGAAATTGCGGGTCACCCCAAAACGCAGACCATGCAGACTGCAGACCATGCAGACTGCAGACCGTGCAGACTGAGTACTTTTTTTGTAACTCTTGACTCACTTTTTTTTTTTTGGAAACCGGGATAAGCTCCGGTCTGATGGGCCACTTGGCTCGTATGCAGACTTTACCTACCTTACCTGACTCACTTTTTTCGGTTCTTCAATTACAAATGTGTCCTAATGTTTGTTATTTACCTACAGGCCGCATGGCGGGTCTAAAACACAGGTCACTGGTCATTGTTTTACCAATACTAGAACAACCTTAATCCTTTACTAATACTAACCTTATTGCCTTAGTGTAGTATTAGGCCTGAAACGTTGTCTTAGTGTAGTACTTATTCTTAAGGTTAGCATTAGGAAGGGGTTAGGGTTGTTCTAGTATTGGTGAAACAATGACCTGCGACCTGTGTTTTAGACCCACCGCAGGCCGCACAAACTCAACATCCGACTGTTGATTCAATAGAAGCTAATAGACAAACGCATTTCAAGACTTTGTATGAAAAATTCCCTTTACTGCTCCTAAATGTACTAAAATCAAGCATAAAAATAAACTGTTGTTGATGTTTTTCTCGATTTCCTTAGTCTTCACGGTTCCTCTCTTAACTGATTCATAAAATAAACTGCAAGAAAGGTGATTCTAAGCGATGTCCCACAAATCGCTTTCGCTTCACATAGTACAAAATGGCCATCAGACCTGTTCCCTCTTTAGCTTAGTCCGTTGAGCATGACACGAGGAGAAATGCTCGCGCGTGAAATTTCTTTCCTCGAGGTTTTCTCATGCATCACGCACGACGGACTGAGTAAAAGAGGGACTACTCGTATTCCAAATCGCCATACTGAAAAGACCACACTGCCACATAAAAGCCAGATAAATGAACCATCGCATCAAACTTATCACTGGAACCATACTGCTCTGAGAATTTCAAATGCTATTCGGTTTCGTGTGGCCTTTCCATGCGCCCGGCTATTTTTTTGGAATTACATTTTGTACAACAATAGTAGAAAATGCACATGTTTAATGCGTGTGGCATTAAATTACAAGTGAACTTTATTTCTACATTTTAAAATAGCTTTACCAAGAGACTCTTGCTTTACTTAAGCATATTCAGGAAATGGAGTTTCCCTTGCAAAATCTATAACACGTCAACAGTCACATACGATCTGTGCATAACGAACACTCCGAAATATAATTGAACACTAATATGTGACCAGTGCCAAAAATTATTCCAGTCAAGAGTAAATGCAATAACGAGAATAAGAAAAAAAAAGTACTCATTCTGCACGGTCTGCACAGTCTGCATGGTCTGCACGGTCGGCATTCTTCAATCTGCATGGTCTGCGTTTTGGGGTGACCCATTTAATAATTTTTCCCAAAATCGTAACCTGACATGATCATTTTTACAACATCATATGCGCGTAAACAACAACGTAAGCTGTTTAATCGCCATAAAAAGTTGATACTAAAGCTTACATCGCGGCACCGTTAGTACTTAACGCGTTCAACGTGTTCACTTAAAGTGCTCATAAACTAAAACAATGTCCAAATCTAATACTACATGACAAGAACTATACATTGTCTCATTACTGGTCCACAAAATGGGGAGAGGGAAGGGGGGGGAGCTTATTCGAGGGAGGACGCTTATTTTAAATTTTCGGCCGATAGGATGGGCGCTTTTTCGAAGGGGGTACTTAATTCGATCAAAAATAAGACACAAACAGCAGTGATAAACATATTGAACTTGTTCATTTTGATTATGACTTGACGTTTCGTATGTACTCTACATACATTTTCAAAAGTAACCGTTGAAATTTAAAACAGCTATTTATGTATAACAAAGCGGGTGAGGGGACTAGAACCTAGATTAAGCAAATACTTAACAGTAAAATATAAAATATATATAAAAAAATAACAGATTAATAAAGCATCAGCTTTTCACCTCCGACGTTGACGTTGAAAGCTGGTTCAAGTTCATGAATAAATAAGGTCTCTTTTATCTTACAATGATAGTCTGTTTTGCCCTTCGCTAAAATATCAAAATGATCCCACTTGATGTTATGTCCATGCAGTGGCCTTGACGTGGTCAGGAATGGCTGAAGTATTGTCATTTTTAGCGAGGGCCTTAAAATGTTCGGTTTTTCTATCGTGAAGCCGTCGTTTAGTTTTACCGATGTAAAAACCATTACAATCCCAGCAATTTGCTCTGTAAATAACTCTGGATTGTTGTGAACGATTAATACGGTCCTTGTAAGGAAAGGGTACTTAATTATTCGAGGGGGGCCTAATCCGAGGATTTGCGGTATCTAGATTACATTCAGTCGGTCTGAATATCCGAATAAAGTTAAGTGAAACATTAATCGACTGATGTGTGGTATCTATTTGCGGCCTTCCTGGGCGGTCAAAAGCTAACTTCGTCTCCAGGGTCTCTCATCTTACCGCCCCCTGGGCATGGGAACCCCTGGGGCCCCCCAAGGGGTAGTGAGATGAGACGGACCCCGAGAACGAGGTTGGTCAAAAGCCTCTGTTCACGAAT
>JAHPZR010002244.1:42500-52500 GCA_019787425.1 Platygyra sinensis
GCTTGCGGGCTGAAGTAAGTCTGGTTTTGGATTCGTTTAGCCCTTACATAGGAAACGTACAAGGAGGCTTGAGGAATTTCATTTCCATGCTAGATGACCTTTCAACGAAATTATCAAATGTACAGTGTAATTCTGCAGCTTTTGTTTAGCCACCGTTACGATAAGCAGCACCGACGACTTGCGGAACTCCAGCTCAGGGCTGAAGCCTGTTATCAATCTAACTTTGAAAACTACATCCTTGAGTTTTAAGTGTAGTTACCCCGGTAAATTTAGGCAAGGTACAAAGTCGGTGAGCTAGATGCGAATAAATTTCGCATATAGGGAAAAATTGTTGGTTGTAGTTCTGCAGGATTGTCAAAGGAAGGCACGAATGTCAGCTTCCACTCCTAGAACACAAGCTGCTGCTGCTATCGCCCCAGTAAACGCCAAGGGTGCGTTCTGTGAAAAAAGAAATTGACCCTGCTCCGTGAACATGATTATAGAAAATCCCCGGGTTGGCAGTTTTAAAAAACCCACAGTAATCGAGGTGCCTGTTATTAAACATCCTGAACTAAAAAGTCAAGTGAGGGCACTAGCCTGCGAATACAGCCGCCTCTCTGAGTACTTGTTACGAACTGAAGCATGACAAAGTGTTTCTGTTGTATTAATTTTTAGATTTTTTCGGCCTTCACAATTTTTGTTTAAGCACAAAACATAACACTCGTTTCTGCCAGGACAAGAAGCAGTTCATTTGAAGCCAAGTGGAGTTGGGTAGGGTGACAATGTAAGATACGAAAAAATAATGGATCTTTAGAAAATGCCGACTCCCATGGCTACGTTCGAGCCTCACCTTATTGTATATTGATTACCACTATTGAATATTCTCTGTTTTTAATGACAATGTGATTTCTCGAAACAAATGGAAACATTTAAAAAACCTTTGCCCAATTTCCTCTTGTTGCCCAGAAAAACTGACTTGCCCAAATTTTGGGAGGGGTGCAGCCCCGTTAGCCTTCCCCAGCCCCTACGCCTATGGCGGAGACTAGATTTTAGCAGTCCGCTGCCAACTATTACAGTCCTACCCGGCTATCCACAATGGTCACTCTGGGAAGAAAGGAAAGTAGTCGTTGTGCAGGCTTTTATGTCCCTCTATTATATTTTGCATGAATGGAACTGATCCTGTTGATGATCTATGATATTTATGATCCCACTCATCCCAGGAGAGAGGAAATAAACAACAAGTACAAAGCACAAGTACGAAAAAAACCCACTACAAAAGGCATAGCAGCAGCTGACAGAACCATGTTTTTGTCCAGTTCTGTTTGCCCTAAAATGACGATTGTTTTTTCCCCATAAACAATTGATTTCTAATCTGAAGGTCGGGCAGAGGGGGGTCTCTGGCACGGTTTACGAACGAAAAAAATAGCGAATCACGGATCACAAATATCAAACTTTTATTTTCCCGAATCACGAAAATATGCAAGGAATGTACTCTTTTTGATAGCCTGCTCTTACACTAGAAAAAGTGTTTGAAGAAAGAAAAGGCCAAGGCCATATTGCAAATCGCATACCTAAATCACTCTCCGGCGATAGACGACTCTGACTACCGCATTCGGAGGACCTCGCGTCTCAAATTTAGTTAGAATAGAGTAGTGTAATCACGAATATCGGTTAATAATTCAATTTCTTCACTGGTCACGCAAAATCTTCATATCATGGATGTCATGGATTACAAAAAATAATTTCTAAAATTCACGTTTCATGGAAAACAAAATCGGCTAATCACCGAATGAGAGTACACTTGTACGACCCTCTAATCTGTGCTAATGGAAACAATGGCATTTTTTTACAGTCAAAAACTGCGAGTTAAATCTGTTTATGTTATGCCAGGAGCCCATCACCTCCTGGTTATGCTCAGGTGATAAACAAGAGCAAATTGCCTTTTCGTTTTTTTCCATTGGTAAACAATTCCTCAGACAAAACCAAAGCGTGAGTTGACTATGCATCTTTTAAAGTGCCTATGAAATGAAATTTTAGCTCCATATTTTATTCCAGAAAATTGAAGTCTATGTTACACTGATTGACAATTTTCGAATTTAAACTCTGCTGGTCCGGCACGCAAAATAATTTTTCTTTCCCTCCGAAGCCCAAACTCGAAAATTACGGATCAGAGGATCATAGACTTCACTAATTTAGAATAAAAAAGTAGGTGAAAATTATACAGGCTCAAGCTGCGATATGCAGAAGCATTCATCAGATTGTGGGATGTGATTGGTTAACCAAGGTGACGTATCGGTGACGTATCTACCAAATCACGTGCAACAGTCTGAGAACACAACTCCCCAGCTGTTGTGGTGCTCGAAGCGATAGTGCTGAAGTACCTTGCAGGGTTGAGTTGGTTGTTTTTGTTATTCTGGTTGGCGTTGGAGATGCAATTACTATGTTTCAGTTATCCGTGAAAAGCTTTTCCTGAAACCTGTGAAAGCCTAACAGTGAGATGTGTTTTTTTTGTGACCCTGGGGCATGGACGTCAAAGCAACCACGCGACGCCATGGCCGAGAGTTCCCAGGTAAAACGTAAAAAATAATTTACAATATCAAGTTAAACTTATTATCATAGTAGTTTAGACTGTCAAGAGCTTATTTCTTCTATTTGACGTCCACTCTTATTGACAGAAAAATGTGTCCAGTTCTCGAGCTCGACAGTATCCATGCGATCGCGAATACTGGAAAGACGACAACAGCTGATCAAGACAAGTAAAACCACTTTCAGCGAGGTAAGGCTTGCAGGTCGAGAGTGACGTGGTGTATGGTGCGTTATGCCCATCGGGTTCATTTTCCAGTAATAGCTGCTTTTGTAACGCGTTTACTTGCAGAACTCCCTGAGAAAAGTTTGTGCTAAATATTTGCCAGAGTACGCGCGTGAGCGGAGCCAGCTCATACTAGAGATTCTTTAAATTAACTGAGCCACTACGCGCGCTCTCATTGGTCGATAGGTGTGTTTAGATGAGGGTATGTAAACATGGTTGTGACGTTTCAGATTTGCTGGTATTTTTAAAGTGTACCAAACCCCAAAATATTATTTTCGCTTAAATAAATCTTTGCACCTGTTTAAAAGAAGCATTGCATCTTTTTTTGCCCCTTTTTAGTGCAGAGTGCACTATTGGGATGGTTTAGGGGGCTGCTGTTCGCCAAGGCACCAATGCAATAACGCACTTACGCACTAAGCCCCTAAGGCCATAAGGTGTAAACTTTAATGTTTGTTTAATTAATTGATTCCAATTAATTAATTAGCCTTGTTCTGAGGGGGTGGGGTAGGTACCTTTGATTGCTATATAAAACATACTACACTTAAATTAAACAATTATTGGATGAGGTTGAGCATGATATCATGAATTATCAAAACCGAGGTCTGTGTTATCTGCCGAAGCCGAAGGCTGAGGCGGATAACACAGACACGAGATTTTGATAATTGATGATATCATGCGAAAACTGAATTCAATAATTGTTTTATTATACATTTTTCACATAATTCATCCTCAGAAACAGAAGTGAAGCGTTCAGCCATTTGTTTCTAAGGAGAACACTCCAAGGGGCTTAGTAACCAGGCAGACATTGAACTTGACATGATAAATGCAATATCTGCAGCAGATATTGCATTTATCATGTCAAGTTCACAAGCTATCGTGAATTGATTGAATGCTCTCGACCAATCAGATTTTTCATAGTGAGTGATGTATAATAATACTTTTTGAATAACATCACATAACTATATATGGTTCCAATATTCTCTTCTTATCCTAGTGGTACTATTCTCTTAAGAACAAAACCAATTTGCTCAAAGCACATGCGCAGATTGATTAGCTTAAGTGTTAACTGTATGTTAGGAAAACGATACATTTCATACACAATTACAAACGAACGTTAAGTGTTCTTCCTTGTGGTAGAATACAACATGTAGGATGCATGCGTTATAGCATTGTCACCATGATACAATCTGTTCTCGAGTTCAGACTCGTGCGTGTGATGCCACACTCTCGTGTTTGCAGTTATATTTCAGGTAATATCAGTTCTCCCTTTTAGTGCAAAGAATGCTTTTGTGGCAGCATATCTTTTGCAATCATCCCTAGCTCGATTAAAAACGTTGTGTGCTGTTTTCAAAGTATTTCGTGTCTGCTAAGCTTTAAAGAGGGAAACGGATTGATCTCCTCAGCTGCTTGTTTATTTTCTCCCCTATGAAAGAACAAGAAGTCCACAAACGTATCCACCCCAAACATTTCCGAGTTAGTGGCATTAAAATGTCGTGACAAAATAAACTTCTCAAATATTGCTGTAGACACTCTGGCACTTACGGAAACTGCAAATAAATTTAGTCAGTCTTTAAGGGGACTCATTCACTGATGTAGGATATAATATCAGTCAAGTTGAAAGGCTTCTCGCTTGTATTAATCAATATCAATGTGTATTTTGAACTGGTTTATTGCTAACACCAATGGTGGCAACATAATAAGAACGTGCTATTCCGAGACACAACGTGACTATTTGATAATTAAATTAGTAATAGTTTATCAATGATTTGAAAATTTGCCTCTTTAAAGAAACAAAATCATTCCTCTTCCATTTTTTTTGATAAGTTAACCCACTGACTCCTGCATCAAACTGTCCGTGGCCCACCCCAGATTTCCTGGCGGTTGTTTGAAATATTTCAGAGCAAGCGAAAGCACAAAAATAAACCATATGCGCAGTAACCACAGACACAAGATCAGGTTTCACGACTTCGTTTATTTAAAGTTCAATAAATGAATGGCCAAAATATTAAAAAATATCAACACAAAGAACTCAACTTGATAGGTGTAACTTGTAAGAAACAAGAGGTTATATATTTAAAAGTTAGATATTTTTTTCTTTGCCGCGTGATAAACGGTGAGAAAATTGAATACGCAAAAATGAGTTAATTTTTTTACTTCAGAGGACAAAACGAAACTGAATACCACAGAATTCTCATTCTTTTACAATAATGGATAACATTAATAAGAAAACACCAGAAAATAAAGGCGAAAAACACACGCAAAACCAATTCAAAAAGAAGAAATCTGAAAATCTTTTCGCCCCCCGAGGAAATAATTCAGCGCAGCGAGGGAAAGATGAAAGTTGTACATCAAAAAGACGACAAAAACATTGCAATTATTTTGAGATAAATTGTTTTGCAACTGTGTAAATTTAGTACCAACTTAGTTCTATCCTTAGGACAGGGCATCTGACAGGATGCGGTGGTGCGGATCCACATAATTCACCCACTTCCGCATCCTCCGCATCCTTGGTGAATTTTTCCGCATAAACCTAGAAAATTGCTCCATATAAGCAAGAAAGCAACTGCTCACCATCCTCAGAATCAAAAATAGCAAAGAGATTGATCATTTTGAAGAAGTTACAGTATTCAGCCAAAACAGCGACGGAAACACGCCTTTTCGTTCGTAAACAATATTAAACCTCTAGGCGTTCCATGCATCTTCTAGTAATGGGACTGGGTTCTAGTTTTGGGACCTCCAGTGTCTAGTTTCTCCTCGTCTGATTTAATACCTGGTTACTAAGCTTTGGTCAAACTCAACAACGTAAACTATGGAAAACCAGGGATCGCGTTAACGCAGAAATCGTGCATTTTTACGCAAAAAAATGCCAAAAAATGCAGCATCAAAATTTTAATGTGTCCCAGGACGCAAGATGTTGACTTGAAGAACTCACATCACTTACTTTGAATGTTGAATAGATTTTGTTGTTTGAGTGATGTAAAAAATTTTTGAACAAAGCTAAGCGACTTCACATCGCGGCAGCCATATTGAATTTAACTACACAAAGGGGACTGGAGACGATTTTACACATTCGGGAAATTTGAACGAGCTCCCTCCCATGTTTGTTCGTTGTTTGATCGGTCAATTGGCCACTATGAACCGTGAAAAGGGAGGAAGACATAATCAGTTTTTAGACAAATGGCTGAAAGAGTTTGGATGGCTGCAAACAAGAGGCTCGGGCGATGAATTATCAATGATTTGTAAGGATTGCACAAAAGCTGGAAAGAAGAACGCGTTCACAAGTGGATGCAAAAATTTGAGAGGGCCTGGTTGCAGAATTTGATTTTGACAGAGCAAAAAAAAATGTCAAAAAAATGTCAAATGTTTGTTTTATAGTGGTCATGCACTTAGCTACACCTAGCTAGTTCACAGGCATGCCACTCAAACTGAAGCAAAGCAGATCTTCAAAGCGCACCGTCATCGTCAAAAGTAGTGACAGCTTATGCTTGACATTGACTATGCTATTCTGTAGTGTTTATCTCATTCTGTCAAATGATCACACGTTAGTCAAAAGTTGGGTTGTCAATACCTACTTAATGTAAGGTACATGCAGACTATTAAGAATACATTGTATTTTTATTGCCTAAAGAAGCGAAAAAAAGGCAATAAAGCTTAGTAAACAGTATGACAGTAATTTGCCAGTCACTCTCATAACAACAACACTAACAATTTCTTGGGGGGGGGGGCAGGGTCGCCAAGATTTTGGGACCCACCCAAAATGCTTGGGACCCCAATGTGACCGGACATGTGGGTGCGAGGACCCAGAATGAAAAATCCTAGTGCCATCCCTGGAAAACTGCGTTGAACGAACAAATACCTTCCCATGAACTGCAGCAAAAGGTCAACCATGAAATAAAAGACTGAAATTCTTGGTAAGATGTTAACATGTGTTTTTTACGTTGGAAAAAGCCAGGGGAACAACTTTCTTAATTTTACAAATTTCCGCATAATCTGGCGTCTTTTCCGCATAATCGTCACTTTCTTCCACATAATATTGCCTAAAATTTTTGCATAATCATCAATTTTTTTCCGCAAACCATCAGATGGCCTGTTAGTTGTTCTGTAGAAGCTGAACAAGACTCAAAGAAATATATTCGAGGGAAGGGAATACACTAAACAAACAAACCACAGGGTCGCCAAAAATTAAATATGCAGAAATCCAGCGTGCCAAAATACTGCTCACTTTTAGAACCTAAAATTCCGAAACAAAGGCAAGCAATTGAAAGAAACGTAACAGGAAGTTCAATAACAATACATTTTCATTCAAGATGAGGCAAAAAACTTATCTATAAGCACAAAAATGTTCAAAATTTCACAGATGTGATTTCCTGCACGACCTTGTGTTCGAATTTAAATATTCATGCAAAAGCAAAAGTGTGAGTTTTTCCCCACAAGTTTTACAGTTATTTTATCGGCCGTGGCTTTGCCTATCATGCTAAAAGCTGAATTCAACTTCAAACTTATACTGTACATTACCATGTTTTGTTTTCTAAAGTCCAGGCAGCTGCTTTAAATCAGCAATCTGTATTCAAAATTCACTTGAAAGCGCACCGATTGTCTTGTTTTCGCTGCGGTTGAAGGAAGGAAAAATTATTCACAACAAAGGTTTGAAGGCTCTGTTTACCTTGATCTTCCATTCTGAGGCCACCTAAACTTCTTTTTTTGTTTTTCCTTTCCATTTTAAGTGCCAAAGAAGTAATTTGTCCATTTTAGGAATGAAAACAAGACCCTGGAAGTTTGTAGATTTGGGCTGCAATGCACCATGATAACTGCACTTTTCAAGTGTGTGATTTTAAGACAAAAAAACCGTCTTTCTAGGACCCCTAAAGTCCTCTAAAAATATGCTCAGTAAGGTCCATTCTCATTGGTTTATTTGTCCTTAACAACAATAGAACAATAGGAGAATCAAAATGTCTTCAGGGAGGGTAGGAAAGGCAATTGTCCTCATGTGCTTTTTTACGGCCGGCATAGGAAATTGAGGGTGGGTTTTCACACGGCCGTCAATGGGTTAATAACATTATTTCATTTTTCCCCAGCGAAAAAAAGTGAGTATATCTTCCTTTGTATGTCTTTGAGAAGACAAGGGAATCATGTTACAATCTTTGCAAGAAAAATAAAAGTATCAAGTTACAAAAAAAAAAAATGAAATTATCATGTTTGCTAGTTCAACGTATTAAAGGAATTAAATACAGGCAGGAGACGACTCAAAATGTACTAACAGTCCTGGATAACACTCTGCACTATCTAAGATTGTCTCACTAGTTAAACCTACCCTTGACTTTTTTACAGCCTGCAAAAATTACGAAGTCTGGCCATGTTTCACGACCAAACAAGTAAGGGGCATGGGTACATTCCCGGTTTGACGTCACAAACTTCTTTGCATGCAAGTTTACAAAGACTTACTATGATGCAAATCTGTTCGTGACGTCAAACCGGGAATAGACGCATGCCTCTTACTTGCTTGGTCGTGGAACAGATGATGGCCAGATTTCGTTACTTTTGCAGGCTGTAAAAAAGTCAAGATTTAGTTGAAAAAGGCGCAGTGCGTTTCGAACAGGTGCAAGAGTTATGTAAGCGAAAAAATATTTTGGGGTTAGGTGCACTTTAAGAATTATTTTATAAAAGCAATAGAGCACTTTTTCTGTGTTTTCATAGCTCCATCTTAACACTTAAAGGGTTGGGAGAATTCTCGAAAGTTATGCAAACCCTCCATGTCTCAGGTTTGCATAACCCATCCTTACCGGCGCACTTACGCACTATCAAAAACAATTTCAGGAAATTGAATGTCGAACAAAATGTGTTTTTCGATGAAATATATAAAACATGCAAGACTTCTATGACACGCAAATCATTTTCGAACTACTTACCTGCTTGACGCCTGGCTTTCAAGGACACGAACAACGTAGACAACTTATAGAAATGAAAAATTAATAACTCCAACTTCAGTCATATTCGAACCTACTTTTGTGTGTTGGATTGTTGTGATGACTATTTAGACCATGCAGTCATGCAAGTATCAGTTGTACATCGTTCCCAGCCCGCTGTTGATGCAGTAAAAATTATTAACCAAACAAGGAAAGCAATTTTAGCCTTTTGAGGTTGCATGATGCAAGATAGAAGCTAAAATGTTTGGGGCACTCGTGCACATGGCTACAATTTTGGCATGGAAATTGATTGATGGCTCTCTCTTAAAGTACAGTACAGGTCAGAGATAAGTGGCCTATGCAAACACAAAACCCAGGCACAATTTTTGCGCAAACGCGTGTTGAAAAAACATGTGCTAAGACACGCGTATGCGTGCATTTGTGCGCATTTGATGTGTGTGTTTCCTTTGTTATTCACTCATAACTGTGCTTTCTGTGGTATTCTTCTGAACAACAAAAAACAAGACAAAAGGGAGTTCCTACAAACACCTCTAAAAATATCTGAGCTGAGAAACAAACAACCGATATGCAGGGTGTTGTTGTACAGTCACTAATCATTGACAAACGTCCAACGTTTACTCATATTTTTGTTATGGTCTGAATATAAATGAAAACAATCCCAGTCATCAGTTCTCTGTTATATTCGCCATTTTTACGTTGAGCAGGAGAGTGGGTCGAGTCGGTAGATGCAAAGCATGCTGGGGCGGGTTTAGGGGACGCCATTATCAAAATTTACTGTGACAAACGCAAGTGTGACTAAAAACAACATGGTTAAAGCGAGTTGTTGTGTGCCCAGGTGCACAAATAACTGGAGAAACTCTCCTAACATGAAATTCCATAGTCTACCAAGTGATCCGAAAGTTTTAGGAATGTATGGGAGGGAGAGCGAATGTCAAGAACTCAGCTACCCTCGTTATTTCCTTGGACTTCGGTTCCCCAGGAACGAAGGAAAATAGAAAGAGTACAAGTACCGATCATAAAAAGGCCTCTAACTACCTCAGTGCAAGCTGAAAACGAAAATGTCGAGGGCTATGAAAACCCAAGTGATATCACAACAAGCAATGTATCCATGGACGTCCAAGAGGAAAAGTTTAGAGATCAAAGCACTCAAACAGACAGTCTAAACGAGTCTCAATCTCTAGAGCAAGAAATATTGATACAATCCCTTGAAACAACTATTCATGAGTTGAATTCCAAACCTAAATTCGAATTAAGTGATCACAAAGATAATAAGAATTTAGCATTTCAC
>JAHPZR010002244.1:57500-59850 GCA_019787425.1 Platygyra sinensis
GCCGTGGTCTAAAAATAATCCGGAAACAACTCGCCGATTTCGCACGCACTTTCGCTAACGTCTTGATTTGAGATTAGAAAAATTGTTTCCATCCAGTTTCTTCATTAGCGATGATAGTACTGGGTCTTGCGAAGCAAATTTCCATTCAAAGCTGACGTTTATATCTATACAAAGTCAATACGCTGCAATGACAAAAATTAAGCGACCCCCGAACAGGAGTTTTCGCGAACGTATTTGGTGTTAATTTTTCATCTTTTCCTTTTAGGCTTTTTGCTTGTAAGTCTAAGCTCGTTTCCCCTAGAAGCGGAGTGTAAAACAAGAGCCCGAAAACACCAGATGCTCTCGCAGAGCAAACTTCTCCGCGTCGCGAGATTTTATCGTTTCCCTGCAAGCTAACTGCTTGTAATTTATTCCAAAATATACGCTTCAATGGTTCTCGCGAGACGAGAGTCTCGTCTCTCGAGACGAGAGTCTCGTCTCTAGAGACGAGAGTCTCGTCTCTGGAGACGAGAGTCTCGTCTCGCGAGAAACGAGACGAGGGGTGGTAACTTACTTTTGAGCGGTACTGTATATCAAGCATAGAAAGTGGTGCAGTTTTAATGGGAGAGACAATGTCCCACTTTGATGGGTGTGGTGTTTCTTCGGTAACTGTAGTTGAATATTCTGGAACTTGTTGTGGAATGATATAATGGAGACCAATTTTTCTCCCTGTTTTCTCTTCAACTGCTTTAATCTTTTCTAATAAAGCATTATAGTCAGTGTTTGACCTTTTTTCGTTGTGTGCTGTGGTGTGGACTGTAGAGCTTGATGAACATTCTTTATCTTTCTTTCCATACACATGTTTTACAAATTTAACTGCCTGGACAGTAGAAGGTTCTTGTTTTCTCTTTTTGGGAATGCTCCATGTACATACAGTGTAGTTTAGATGTACAGGGCAAATCATCTTTGCTCTCACTGGTTGTGCTCACACTTTTCTTACAGGCATCTTCCATGGCAAACAAAGTAGCAGCTAGGTGATTGACCGTCCATCATTTACTGAGGGGCATGGGCAGACAGCTTGTTGTACTTGTGAATTTGTGTCCATGATTATTTTCACAGTGTAGATGTTTTTATGTTTGTCGTCTTGGTTGTCATAAGATGACTTAACTTGGCTTTTGATGTAAAACAGTTCCTCCTGTTGTTTGGTATAAATACCTTGCACTTTCCCTGATTTATAAAAGTTATATCCCTTTATGATTGGTTTTTCCACTGATAGTTGTTTTTTAGCTCATTCATGGGCGTGCAGCGCTAACAATGAATGAGTATCGTGAGGGACCAATGTCGACGGAAGTTGTGGTCCGTAGACAGAAATCTGTGGACGGAAATTGTGGACCGTAGACGGAAGTGAAAGTATCCTCACCGCCCCACCCTGCTTCGGCTTAACAAAAGTCTAAATAAACTTCCGATGTCACTGCAATAAGCAACTGCAAACATTAAACAAAGTGTGTATGTAAGAAATAAATTTTAACATCAAGTCAGAGTGTCGCAACCTCTGAAAATCGCGCATATGCTTGAGATGCCGAAATGTTCGCGCCTAGGGGACCCTGAACGGTATTTTTCTTCCTACAACCATTGCGAAAACAAGCTTTACAAGTTTTGATGACAACTCACAGATTTAAAGCAGCTTCTCGGACTTTAGAAACAACAATGGTAATGTAAACTATTACTTGAAGTTGATTTAAACTTTTGGAACGATTGGTAAAGCCATGGGCGTTAAAATGACTCCAAAAGCGGTTGACAATAACTAAAGCTTTCGCTTTGGCATGAAGAATTAATTTGAACACTGCTTGTGCAGTGTGACACGTCTGCGAAATTTTCAACATTTTTTCGCTTTTAAATAGGTTTCTTCACCTCAACTTGAATGAAACTTTACTGCTATTGAACTTCCTTTTGCATTTCTTTCATTTGGTTCCCTGTATTTTGGAATTTTAGGTTTTTAAAGTCAACAGTACTTGCACACTGGATTTCTGCATATTTAATTTATGGCGACCTCCAGGCACTTTGTTTACTTATAGATTATTTGCTTCGTTCAAATATTTTTGGGAGTCTTATTCAGCTTCTACAGAACTGCCAAGAAAAGAATTGAATGGGCACTAATTTAACACACTTGAAATACGACTGATCTCAACATAATTGGCTTGTTTTTGTCGTCTTTTTGATTTAAAACTTTAACTTTTTTCTCGCAGCGCTGTATAAATATTTCGTCACATGGCGAAGAAATTAATTGATTTCTTGTTTTCAGATTGATTTTTTATGTGAGTTCTTCGCTTTTATTTTCTGTTGTTTTATCAATGTTAGCCGATATAGTGCA
>JAHPZR010002245.1:0-15000 GCA_019787425.1 Platygyra sinensis
TATTTGAACGGTAACATTAACTAAATAACTAATTGAACAAGCCGTGAATTCAAAGTTAGACGAAAACTCCTGGTTTTCGGCTTATATAATTTGCCAATACCTCCCACACAAATGTACAAAAAGAAAAAACGCGATTTTGCTTTTGCACTTTTCAGAAGCGAAGTTCAAGTGTTGACACTCGGCGCATTAATGTCCGCCATATTTGAAGTGGTCGGCAGGTTGTACAGTTTTTGCGAATTTTCTGGAAAACAAAAGTAGATCTAAGCAAAAAAATTATACCACGTTTATTAGCTCATCATGAGTTATCTTTGAGCGAAATATGAGGGTAGTCATTTTTGGACCATGTGCCACCAGTCACTCGGTCACGAAAAAAGGGCGCTCTTAAATCGTGTATTTTACAGAAATTGAATTTTTCATGAACACTATCATATGTAAGGGTATCATGCCCCTTAAACTGCCTTCTATGCTCAAGGCCTAAACACCTTTACTTCTCATTTTTTTTCCCACTAAACCTTGTAGTGTCCCGGATGTTTACATTAATATTATGGGATATGTAGAGAGCGTGCATGTGGTCGAGAGATGTGAAACGAATAAACACGTTGGCGTTGTGAAGCGAGTCGTTTGATATATTAAGACGAAAACACCACATTTGGCGACGAGGAAAACGGATATTTAACTCGCCGAACGGCTACTGAAGTGGAAACGAGTTTAAACGGTGGACAAAACTCGCACAGATGGCCGTATGCTTGAGCAGATTACCTGGATTGCCTGCGTTCGGCGCTGTCGGTGAACTAGCTACACTCGCACAACGATGGTTAACTTGGAAAGACGAATTTGAGCTTTATGTTACTGCCTCTGGAATCAGCGACCCTACACAAAAAAGAGCACTACTACTTCACCTCGCTGGGCCCAAAGTCTGAGATGTTTTCAATAATTCGATTCCTGCCGAAGCACGAGGCGAAGCGAAAGATTACAAAAAAGCTATGGACTGCCTCTCGGAACACTTCAAGCTCAAAAAGAACGCTTCGATGGCCCGACAAAAATTTTTGGTGGCTACTCCATTAGCTGGTGAAACCATCAACAATTTATTACTCGCCTGCAGAAGCTAGCAGAACATTGTGACTACGAGGGCGAAAGGGACAATCAGGTGAGAGATCGCGCCATTTCTTTCCTGAAGGACAAAAATCTCAAGTCTAAATTGTACCGTGAGGAAACAGTGACTCTGAGCAAACTCATGGAAATCGTTAGCCAGTACCATGACAAAGAAGCGCTTATTCTTATCCCCGAAAGCCAAGTGAACAGCTTCTTCAGTGATCCAAAACAAGGGGGAAAATGTTGGCGGTGCGATAAAGTGGGTCACTTCGCGAAAGATTGCCGTCGCTCACGTGACATAAGTGCGGGAAGTGCGGCCACATTGGCCACTTTGAAGTGTGTTGTCACACCAAGCAGAATAAAGGACGGGACTCTAGCCGCAGTTCAAGTCGTCGTCGTGGAAACTCACGAACAAAACACAATCGTGGACGAAGAGGAGGAAATTCAAAGGAACAACGTGATGTACACAACTTGACCGGAGACACGACTACTGAGAACCGCGTGAACAGTGAAGAGTTTTACGTGTTCAACGCCGGGACCACTGATGGACAGAACACTATGGAACTCATGATTGAAGATAAGCTTGTAAACATTGTTATAGACTCTGGTGCTAGTTGTAACTTGATGTCAGAGGAAATGTTTAATTTTGTAACAGGGGGCAATGCTAGATTGTTGGAGTGTAATAAGAGAGTTTATACTTACGCTTCTATAGAGCCACTCCAACTTAAGGCAAAGTATAGTTTTAATGTTCAGGTACCCCAGACCCACAAGTTCCTGTACACTGAGTTTTATGTAATCCGCGGTAAGGCAGCAACGCTACTAGGTCGCGAAGCCTCCGAGCTGCTAGGCGTGTTAAAGGTCGGCGTGTCCATTAACAGCTGTGATGTTAACTCTGATGAGAGGGGAAATCTTGCAAACCAAATTGATCGAAGGGCACTACTCAAGACCAAATTATTTCAAGGTCTTGGCAAGCTTGAAGGGTATCATCTAAAACTCCACATTGATGAGAATGTTCAACCAGTCGCTCAGCCAGTATGCAGAATTCCTTTTAGTAGAAGAGCTAAAGTAACCGAAAAGCTAGAAGAATTGCTCAAACTTGATGTCATTGAAAAGGTGGAGGGACCAACCAGCTGGGTGAATCCCTTGGTTGTAGTGGAGGAGCCAAATGGTGACATCAGGTTATGTCTTGACATGAGGCAAGCAAATCAGGCCATTGTACCGGAGAAACACCCAATACCAACAGTCGAAGAGACACTTCATGAGGTCTCCTACGCCAAGGTTTTCTCCAAGTTAGATCTAAATATGGCCTTCCACCAAATTGAGTTGCATCCGGACTCTCGTGATATCACATCATTTGCTGCGCCTGATGGTTTGTACAGATACAAACGCTTACTATTTAGCGTGAACATGGCCACGGAAAAATTCCAACAAATCATGTGGCAAGTAATTAAAGGCTGCCCAGGTGCGTGCAATCTCCATGATGACCTGAGAGTCGTTGGGGAAGACGACAAAGAACATGATGAGAACTTAGACAGGATCATGCGCAAACTGGAGGAATCTGGCCTCACCCTGAACTATGATAAGTGTGACATTGGTGTTAGGAGCATGGTTTACATGGGTGATGTACTCTCTGGCGAGGGATTGAAGGTCTCCAGTGAACGAGTGGAGGCTATCGTTGAAGCACCAATGCCCCAAAATCAGTCTGAAGTAAGAAGTTTTCTCGGGTCGGTTCAATTCTGTGCGAAGTTCATCCCAAACTTTGCAACCATATCAAGTCCATTGTGGGACCACCAAAGATGTTAAGTGAGTGCAAAAGAGAGCAAGGCCTTTCAAGCAATCAAAGATCTGCTAATTAACCAGAGCACCAATAATGGCCTACCACAGACAAGGTGCCACAACACGGCTCACAACTGATGCCTCTCCTGTTGGAGTTGGAGCGATCCTGGGCAAAAACAACAAGACGGGACCTACAGGCCAATATATTACGCTAGCCAGAAGCTTAGCAAAGTTGAAGCAAGGTACTCCCAGTTCGAAAGAGAAGCTCTAGCTGTCAGATGGGCTTGCGAGAAGTTTTACCTGTACCTGTATGGAATTAAATTTGAGATCCGCACCGACCACAGGCCCCTAGTCACAGTACTCAGTGCAAAGTCGAAGCCTCCATCTGCCCGGATAGAAAGGTGGCTCCTGTACTTGCAGCAGTTTCAATACACGTTGACGCACATACCAGGCAAACATAATGCAGCAGGTGTCCTCAGCCGCCTGCCTGTTGGCTCAACTCAAGATGACGACACCCGAGAAACGGAAGACTTTGCATACAGCGTGGCAAGTGCGGCAGTGCCAGCCGCTTTACTGCCGAAGCACGTCAGGACTGCCACAGCAAATGATGAACCTTACGGTTAGCGCGCGAAGCTGTGACGACTGGTGACTGGACCCAGTTGTCAGGCACCACCTACAAAGCAGTTAAAGAAAAACTGTGGGTAGTAGGACAAGTAGTGATGAGAGGAGCTCGTATTGTGATGCTTCAGAGTCTTTGGAAGCAAACCATCATGTTGGCACACGAAGGTCATCAGGGCATGGTCCGTACCAAAGTCAGATTGCGAGAGAATGTGTGGTGGCCACAAATGGACAGACAGGTGGAGGATGCCATACTTTTATGCCATCCCTGTCAACTTGTAGGACCAAGAGCAGAACCAGAACCTGTGAGGTCAAGCAGCCTGCCTGATGGACCATGGCAGGAGATTTCAGTTGGTCTTCTTGAGATCTCAAACGGTGAACACCTCTTGGTGGTTGTCGACTATTATTCTCGTTGGCTAGAGGCCATTCTCCTGAAGAAGACGGATGCTCAACACGTGATAAAGAGTATGGAAGCTATTTTCAGAACACATGGGTTACCAGAAGCTCTACGCAGTGACAGTGGACCACCATTTGCGTCAAAAGAATTTGAGAGCTTCCTAGAGTACCCGGGGATAAGCCACAAGAAGGGCGTACCTTATTGGCCCCAGAGCAACGGAGAAGTGGAACGTGGCAATGAATCAATTCTGAAGATAGTGCGAATTGCTCGCCTTGAAGGGAAAGATTGGAGAAAAGCACTTGAGAACTTCCCCTTCCAGTATAGAGTTACCCCACACACCGTTACTAGAGTGTCACCTGCAGAACTACTGATTGGGAGGAAACTGCGTGACAAGCTTCCTCGAGTTGAATTCTCCAAAGATCGTGCAACGGAAGCATATTGGTAACAGTTGTTGAGAGAAAGAGACACTCGTGCAAAACTCCGCCAGAAAGAATATGCGGACAGAACACGAGGAGCCAAGCACAGCGATATTGAGGAGGGTGACAAAGTGCTATTAAAGCAGACACGTGAAAACAAGCTCTCACCAAACTATGAGCCAGAGCCTTACATTGTCACTCGCAAAGATGGAAATGCTGTCATCTTACAAGACACAAATGGGAACAATAAGATGCGCAACATTGCTCACATGAAAAAGTATGTGGATCCTGGAACTGTTGACAAAGTGGAAATAGATCCGCAGCCACACCTAGCCGAGCAGCCAGTGCAGCCCGAACAGGATCAGCCGAATCCCAGCCCTAGTCAACCAGCAGCAGATGCCCCAGAAGCTCCATCCAGCCCCTTACCTTCAGTTTCTTCGCGCCCTGTGCGAGCCAGGCAAGCGCCTTCCTGGATGCGAGATTATGTCTGCGCATAGTTCAAAGTTATTCGAAAGAAAATAAGAGACTCTGAACTTTTCTTTGAACACTTTGTTAGTCCCTTCGAGCTTGTTATCTCTACCTTTGTGAATCTACTTGTTAGTTTTCTTAATAATTTAGGGGGAGATGTAGTGTCCCGGATGTTTATATTAATATTATGGGATATGTAGAGAGCGTGCATGTGGTCGAGAGATGTGAAACGAATAAACACGTTGTCGTTGTGAAGCGAGTCGTTTGATATATTAAGACGAAAACACCACAAACCTAAGCGAGATTTCCGCGCCCATGTACGTACAACAGAAAGAGCAAGTGAAACCGTCCTGTCGCAGATCTCCATCTCTATCTATTTGCCCCTTATCTCTACCTCAGCTTTGTATGGGAAATAAGTCTAAGAACAGCACTACCAATAACCTTTGAAAGTCCAAGAAATAAAAGCAAAAATGAAATGAAACAAAAAAGCAAAAATATTAAAACGACCGCCAGTGCACGAAGGAGCTATCTATTTACTGATATTTACTGGTTCATTTAGAGTTACCTTTCTCTCTTAGTTCCTTGCCCCCAGGTGGGGGATAGGGCCGGAGAGTTACCTTTACCAGTACTTTAATGTATGCATTGTACTTGGTCTATGTATGTGTTTCCTTGCCTTGTATTTAAATTACACTTTCATCGTTTCATGCAAAATTTTTGGCTGATGAAATTTCCTTCCAATATCCAATTTTGACATTAGGACAATACAATACAACAATAGGACCAGAGCAACCCGACTGGTGCTGGCGGAAGAACTGAAACGGAAAAAGGTACAAACCTCATTAAAATAATTTTTCTTCATTGTGGAGTTCTCATTTACCTGGTACATTTATTTAGGTTTTGCGGTAACACTCTTGGTTGACATTTTAAATTTCCAAGCAAAACACGATTGCATTTCACTTCATGTTTACAATGAAGTCACGATTTGCACTTGTAGAAACTTTGGCTAGACTTTTACCAACCGTTCTGGATACTAGACTGCCTCGAGAGAGCAGAAATAGAACTTACAAGACAATGATTTTTGAACAAGATGTATTGTGCAGTCGAGAATTTTCTTCTTATTTCTTCAAAGTTATTGCTAAGATGTACTACATGAGTCGGTTACTGGGAAAAAAAGGCAATGGAAAACAAAGGCAATGGAAGTTTAAGAAACTGTTAGGAACATACTCGGTAATATAATATTTTTTTAGAAGCATGGGTGCCGATGTTTGGCGACAATTTTTAACTCGGTGTTTTGGAAGGTTGTTGATTGTACATAGTTAATGTATCATTCCAAATTTACGGAGTTAATGAAGCGTAGCTGCAGGAAGCCTAACTCTGAAAATTAAAAGGTCTTTCCCAATCTGGAACCGTAGAAACACACATAGAGACATTTTAAACACACTTAACACACTTTATTTCAATTGAATTTAAAATGATACGAATGTAAGACTGGTAGCATCGTACTATAATCTCTACACCTCTCGTACTACAATATCAAAATCTTTGCAAGCAACTAACAGATAGAATATTGAGACTGATAAAATGACAGATTATTGGTGCATACATGACATGTACTAGCCTCACTAAGATCGTTACGATGTTTGGAAACAAATTGTCTTTCAACTAATCAATGGTTTCTTATAATTCAAGTTCTCAAATTAAGCAGACTGACCATAAATGAGACAGTAACAATGCACTGAGCAGTCACTCACTGAACTAGAAAAAAAATGCAGACATCCAATCCTTACCTGCTGATAATTTTAAGAGATAGAGAATAAATGTGATACCGAGTGAATGCAACTAACGCAAAGAATCGTGGATGTACTTGTCATATTTTGATATAATTCTTTATCATCTTCAGACTGAGATGACATACAGGTAGCAGAATCGAAATTTAAATACTGTAGATGGCACATTAGCATAATAAGCACGTGAAATTACACAACAAAGGCGATACTATCAATTCTTGGATATGAAAAATCCGGTTAAAGTGGCATTTTTATTAGATTGTCTGTCAATGCTTGCAACACGCGCAATATCTGCTAATGATTGGGAATGTGGATTTCTTGAAAATGTTGAAAATGCCCCAGTCTCCCTTGATGCATCGGCCCAACTTCATTGCTTCTATCACGAGGACGCACAGATGCACAACAGCGAAGCATCTGAAGAAGGGCGTTCTTAAATTCTGATATTCTGAATGGATAAATTATTACATTTACTAGCGAATTACTTAACTGCAAGAACTTGATTATCAAATCCGCCGCGTGAGGTAGATTTCCAATTTCATCAGAATATACCAACAATAATATTTGAAATGGAAGCCAGGTCAAAAGAGAAGCTGCAGTAACAATAAACAGAGTTTTTGCCAATCTTTTCTCTCTTACTATGTGATTTTGATTACCCATCATTGTTTTTTGTTTTTTCCATACAATATAATATGCTATACATATTAATAACAGAGGCGTGCTCAGGAACAAGGTGCGAGTGTACACAAAGCTTTCCCATGTTATGATAGTGAGGTACTTCAGTATAGCTATAGAAGTAATTATTGCTGCCAGGATCCATGGTATGGCAATAGCAAACATGTAAACATGAAAGTTTAGGGTTCTATGACGAAAAGGCCAACCTATGGCAAACATTCTCTCCAAGGAAATGGCGGCAAGCGTTACGATCGAAGCAATACCAGTAAAAATGTCAGTGAAGTTAGACACGCGCCACACCGAGGAATACGGCTGATTTAAGTACAATCTTGCATTAAGCGTTATGTAAAGAGGAACAGTCAGCAGTCCAACCAGTAAATCAGCAACAGCCAAACTGATCAAAAGATAATGAGCGCGTTTGCAAAGTCTCTGTTTGAGAAATATCCAGATGGCAAGGAGATTTCCCACAACAATCAGGGTAGCTAACATTCCAAAACACAAACTCCACA
Organism: Platygyra sinensis; assembly: GCA_019787425.1. Taxonomy (NCBI): domain Eukaryota; kingdom Metazoa; phylum Cnidaria; class Anthozoa; order Scleractinia; family Merulinidae; genus Platygyra; species Platygyra sinensis. The sequence goes on from JAHPZR010002245.1 coordinate 7,736, forward strand.
CGAAGTTCCATGAGTTAAAATGCATCAGGGAGGGGAATTGTTCCTGGAGATGCTTTAAGTTTGCACTCTCTGTGGGAAAAAAGAAATTCAAATTTAAAGAAGAATCGATGACTGATAATGAAAACGTCTCATACAGCAAGTATAATCAGACATAACTCAGCACCTTGTTTATCGGGAGCCTGGTACCTAGACTGTAAACTTACGTCCTCGGTCCTGTTTAATCCCCCTTTACCCCCTCCCCCCATCTCCTCCCACCCCTCCGTTTGAGGTCTAAATTGTAGCAAGAGACCATAATTTGAGAGATCACATCCCTCATACATGGGCCTCTTCCAATGATAATCGCTTTCAATCTAATTTCAGCGCGTGGTCAGACTACGAGGCTATTTTAGAAAAGACGCTTGATTGGCCAATTTAAATGAGGAAATAACACCGAGATTTAATTTTAACAGTTAATCAACTATGCAGAAAACTTGCACTGGGATTTTCGAAGCGCCTGCCTTTCAGAGGAAGAATAATTCTGGCACTTTGAAAGAGCTTTCCTAAGATATCCTTCTCTCTTTAGGCCGTCTAGTACTTTTTCGAGGAACTACTTTAGAGCGTGTTAAGAATGCAATTCTTGTCAGAAGCAGAGCGCCTAATGTGACCTAGTCATGCAGAGAAATGAGGAGACTAATTTCCGAAGCAAAAATCAGGATAAACACATGGAAGATAATTTTCCTGCCCATCATTTTCAGAAAACTTTTCAAATAGGGCTCTCTCGATTCAAACGATGTGGTAGTTCCAGAAAAGCACTTTTTTCGTCGTGGACACCCAATCAAATATTACACAGCAATATTACACAGCAAATTTGCAAACATTTGTACCGGGATTTTCGAAGCGAAAGTTCTAAGAAACGGGAAACAAGTCTTTAGCTACTCTACGCGTGGAATAACCTTCCGAAAGAGATGTTTTTAGATTAAGTCCGTTCAGAATTTTTCGAGAAACGACTTTCGTGCGTGTTTATTAGAATGCAATTCTTGTCAGCAGCCACACTTTCGAAATTAGGCTTAATTACTGCAGAAACCCCGCCACTTATTTGCACCCGTTTTTTTGGAGCGAAAGTTCTAACAAACGCGAAACAAATATTTTAGCCGTCTTGCTCTTTCCGTTAAGGACGGTGCCTACTTTTGGTAGTGCGCACACGTTCTGCGCATCACGCAAGCCAAGGTTTAACGCGCGCGCTGGGGTTGACATTGACGCAATCAACTACGCCACCAAAGCACACGACTAAAATTAAAGCAAAATTTTCCTACGGTGACCAAATCAATTTTAATGAACCTGTACTTAAACCAGGGAGACCAGAATAGCAGCATATCGCTAGCCACTAACTGTTAAAGTCTTTTATCTTTCGAAAATTACACTGAAATCCAACTGCAAACATGCACCTGCAGATGGTGTAGTGCGCGCGCAGACACGCAAGTGTCTTACTTACTAGGGAGGTGACAGGAAAAAATGTAACGGGCAGCGTAAAAGTTTTCAAAAAAAGATCAATAACTTTAAAAAACGCGTGGTTACCCCTACATTTTTTGTTGCGAAATGGAAGCGGCAAGCCTATTCAACATGTGATTAGTTTCTGGTCGTGAGCAAAAGGTATTTAGACTGTATTTTAGCTGAACCAGAGGAACACTGTTAGAGACGTTAAAAGCGATTTTGCAACGATTTTGTTACCAAAAACGTAACAAAAATGATTTTCATGTTACCATTTGCCATGTACTTTAAAGATCTTTTTAAATGTGTTTGCGTTTCTGTATGTAAAGGCGAATTCTAAGGAAATCTGTGAAGAAATATCGTTTCCCGCTTTTTTCAGAAAAATGCTGATGTCAGCATTTTTGTTGAGATTCAAGGCTAATTATCTCGAAAAAAGGCGTGGCTACCCCTATTTTTCTTTGTGGATTCCAATAGCCCTTGCAAATATCTACTTTTTCCGCGTGGTCCCAACTTGGCGCAAAAACCTTTGTATTTAGTAGGCACCGTCCTTAAAATACCTTTCGAAAGAGATGCTTGTCATTTCAATCCACTCGGCAGTTTCCGCAGGTTTGAAATTCCAGTCTTGGCGCTTTGTGTTAATTATTCATTATTCATGCAGGGGAATGACACGACTTCTATCTTACGGCTTCGGAGAACCACGTATAATTTTCCTGCCCAGCTCTGACAATGATTTCCAATACTAACAGTACGGCAGGGCAAAATAACATGATATTTTTTCTCTCTTAGCCCGCTAAATTTAGATGGAGACAACCTGATAGCCTCACTGCCTGCGCGATCATGGGACCGAGACTAAAAATAAAACTTGACAGCGTGACGCGAATCTTAAAATAGATTGAAAAAGATTATCTTAGGGCACGGAGATGTGTTATCTCACCTCATTTTCTCTTGGTTGTAGGAAGAGTTTAGAGAGTAAACAAATACTCTAATACGGGTTGCTACTTTTACAAACGACCTCAGCAAGCTCATTAGGACTGAAGAGAAAACTTCTTTATCAGCTGCAATGTTGAAAGGCAAATGTCATAGTGGAGCTCTGACGGCCCGAAGGGACGCCAAGCGGAGCCCCATAACCATATCGGGAAAAAGAAACCCATGAATAGATTTTCTCATGGTTATCATGGGTAGCGGTATTGCTCGTGGACGCGTACGCACTACGGTGGAGTCGCGCAACATGGCGGCCATACTCCAAATAATAGGTTGATAGAGACATGCAGCCTTGGTTTACCGCGTGTACTTCTTTGATATTTGACATCCATGTTATGAGCAACTGACACCTGTCAAAAGAAGGTATCTGCTGACCAGTCTCACGTGACCATATCGCGGGCTCAAGTCTACAGCTCGTCGAGGTCACGTGTTTTTTGAAGTTGACCGCTGACCAAGTGCTGGTTTTCGATTGGATCGCGAGCTCATAATAATTAGGTTAACTTCTTAAAACAGGGCAGAAATGTACGGAAACCGGCTAACTCTAGCCCAGGATTAAAATTAATTCGAATTAAAACTTTTTTCTATACAAATGTTTTTTTGCTGCTTTGTTTTGGGTTTATAAAACTTAAAACAGAAAACCTCATCGCAAGGTTACAGAACTCAAATCAAAACTGTACCTTTTCCTGGGTTGGCTTAATCGGGTTCTTAACAACCTGGCCAAGAAGCTACGCTTTTAGGCTTGCCTAAATCTATATATTATTTTGAGGTCACCGTCTGTGTAAACGAGAAAAATTGCTACTTTTGAGTAAAAGAATTTAGCTGAAGCAATGAATTTTTCGACCAAGAATTTCTTTCCCAATTAATTCGTTTCCAGCCGCTTTAATTCCAATTCATTTGCCATAAAACCTAATAGCGTTTTCCACTATTGCCTTATTTTATTGCTTCACTGCGACCGTGAATTTAAATGACTTTTTCGTTGTGTTAGTTTTTTCGTTGTGTTAGTTAACCGGGGTGAATTTGGATGATTTTTACGAAAAGAGGAAACATGCATTTGTATCGACGGCATACTTTCTTGGGAATGCTGACTCAATATCTTTTGCTGGAGACTGAAATTGTCCACAAGTGCGTAAAATAACATATAACATATGAAAATGCTGGATGTCTCTTGCGCAAAATGATTTCGACGCGTAACTGCCTTATATTGACAATGTAAAAACAAACAACGCAGCTAAATTAAACTTTCCGTTTTTATTCCTTCTGTTGTTTTTCTTTAAGACCTGCTCCCAGATGCCAAATTAAAAGTAGTAAGATCTGTTATAATAGCCTTAAAAATCGCTTAACTACAAGTGGTAATTTTCTTGAACCGCGGTAATACCGATCGCAATTCAAGCAATTATAAAATTTAGCCCGAAAAAAAAAATCAAGGCTTCAAGGGGATTCGAGCCTATGGCTTCCTCGTTAGCACTGCAGTGTTCTACCAACCGAGCTATGAAGATCCATATGTTGGGAGCAGTAGCCAATTTATCAGGTTCATATTAACCCGTGACAGGAATGAGACGTGAAATGAAGTTAGTTTGAACTTCGGGAATAAAGATGAAATTGAGATGTGATCATCGCAGGTGTAATCGCAATTTGAGTAATTGCAAATTTTAGCCCGATAAAAATTTCTTCCAATTGTTAGTTTCAAGCAGGCTAAGGAGTTTGATTGTGAAATCCTTTGACATGCAACGGTAACCTACCATTTTGATGAAAGAAATTCACAATTTTAGTTTCTTATTTTTTAACGGGAAACTGAAGTCTCATCAATTTGTATTATTAAACTTCTTTCCTCTGAAATTTTAGAGCAACTTCATGTTAAATTGTCAGAAGACGAAGACTTGAGGAAGACTTGTTTTCGGACCAAAAAAGTGCTGACAGCTGAATAGTAGTAGAGCATCAAATTCACTTCAGTATGTCCACTTAGTGAACGCTGAAAACGTGGAAGCGACTGCACACCGAAAAGGATTGTCTGAGAATTGCCATGTTAACTAATTCCTTTAAAATTTTAAATCGACTTTACTTTTAATTATACTTAATGATTTGGCAGAGCTATCATTATAATACTGACTTACCAACAGAATGAATATACCGTTAAAGCTGGTGAATATGATCCGAAAAATGTTAAGTCTTTCGCCTACCTTCTCCACAGGAGTCGTCAGTTCCTGCGAGGTAGCTCTAGCAGTGAAAACAGTCACACTGGAAAGACACAATGTTGGTTTGAGTAAAACTGAAGAAATAAATAAAATAGAAAATAATATGCATGAAAATAAAGTAAAACTGCATCTGATCTCTGTTGTAAAATGCCCAACTTGAGAGCATCTGAATTATTAGTAAATATACTTTATCCGCAGACCTCAAAATATCCTTCCTACACACTGTAGCTTTTTCATCATGTTGTACTAATTAATAATTCCGTTTTAGAGTTTAGAGCGATATAAGTACAACGGAAAATGAAACCCGCAAAACTCGTACGTCGAACGATTGACCAGGGCTCAAAAGGAATACATTTCATCGTTGGTTTCACAGCAGTATTCTGGCCTAAAGGTCGGCCTAAACGTTTCATGATAACTGATGCTTGTAGTGTAATATTTTATAAATCTCTCGTTCTTCTGAACCTCTCTTTTCAGACTTAATGAACTTTCAATTTTTAACTCGGCTCAACTAGAGCCAACTTTGCAAAGCTAAAAAAGAAATGACTTGTCATTAAATTTTTTTTTACTCCTATTTTGCCACCGTTTGCTTAGTACTGGAGTACTTTATCACCTTAGGTAAGAAGTAACGCCGTGTAAACGGAAATTAAAGAGGACTGACAGGTAAAAATCTTCCTTCAAATTTCAATATATTGGTTAACAGGCTTTGAATTTAAGAACGATGCTGTGAAACGGCAACCATACTAAGACGGGTGAATAAAAATGTTTAAATAAAAAGCAAACCAGTGTTCTTTTTCGAGGAGAAAATTAAGAGTCAGAAAAGAAGTTTAGAAAGCGTAAGTCACTCAACCTACCTCGTAAATAGGATGTTTTGTGCCTAAGTAACAAGTCTCAGAGCTTAATGGAGAACAATCCCACCGCAAGGATAAATTTCATGTTGCTTAAAAGATGAATTTAATGTAAACAATATGTCAAAATGTCAAACTGTATGACAATAGTTCATCGAACATTTTTCAGTTGCGATTTTCAGCTGTCTGGAACTTAAAAAAGGCCATGTTTCTGATCGAGCGTTCCGTGTATATCCAAGAGAATGATATCTGATCTGTGAGAAAAAGTATATTTAACAAGTATTCCACCGGAGCGTTGGATATGAAATGACTGAGAGTCAACGAGGCGCCTAGCGATGGCTATAATGGTCTCATATCCAACAAGCGGGAATGTAATAATTGTTTTATAAAAAAGTCTCCAAAATATGGAAAACTTAAATTAAATAAAATAAAAAAAGTTTCCAAATATCACGGGTAAAAACTTACCATATTTGTACAGCATGGTATAATGACTCATTACCCATGGTGGTTTAGCCAATGAAAACTCGTGAATTGTATTATCCAATGATCCACTTTTTAATAATTGGAGATATTCTGTAGACACACCTGCGTTCTTTTCTGTATGTTTTAATCAATTATCCTCGATAAGTAAAAATCATATGACAGTTATTGTTAATAACGTTAAAAATAGTTTTTGTTTTGCGTTCATTCTCGACTTTCTCTTCAAAAACATTCAAAGAGCAAGTGTTTTCACATTTTTTACCTCATATTTTTCCGAAGCAGCATAAAAAAAATACCTTTTTTAACTCATTGGAAAACCACTTCCAGGTTTTTGGAATCCGATACGGGAGATCGAGCAATTTCAGTTTTAAGTAGGAAAAGTTCTTTTACCAGAATGAAGTTCAGTGTATTAATTTCTTAAAGCTAAAAAATATAAATAATCGCCTGAAATGACATCAAAAACAATTTCCCAAAGGAAGTCGGAAAAATAAATTTCAAACTCAAATAAATTTTGCAAACACAGGTAAAATTTCATTTGACCAGTACTTTCAAGTGTTTCATATGAACTTCAAACTTTGTTTTCAACATTTGCTGCTGTTAGAAACGATTTCTTTTGAGAAAATATTTGAAACAGTGCAGCAGAAGTTTCCAATATGATGCAAATAATCGTGGTACAAGATTTTTCGCAGTTGTTACTTGAAATTCTGGTGAATTTCTACTCAGAGATCCGCGATTTTTATAACATATCAAACCATCACAATCTGCGTTATGACTTAACGAGTCACCATGGATTTCGTTTCTAATATTTGCTGCTTTATGACGCTTTTTTGCCCAAATACATCCTGTTCTTCCTGACTTCCTTATTTCATTTGTCAGTGTGATGATTAATTGGGAAACAACGCAACCAATTTGAAAAACATCAATTTCATTCCAACTTCCTACCAGCTGCTTCGAAAGTTTTAAGAAGGAATACACTAAAAGTTCGAGTGAAAAATTCGATGGAAAACTTCTTTGTACCAAATTAAAGTTCCGTGTGGAATACACTAAAAGTTCGAGTGAAAATTCAATGAAAACTTCTTTGTACCAAATTAAATTTCCGTGTCACGGTTTCAATATATTCTCAAATCATTTCTATCAACACCAAATGCCGAGATTAATATTAATATTAATATTAATTTTGGCATTTGGTGTTGATAGTGGGTAGGGACAAAACGTGGGGTAGGCGATGGCCTACCGGTGGTTAACTTCCCTAAAAACAAAAAAAATTAACCAAATGGAGATAAAAATACCAAAATAAACG